>CAUYQG010244300.1:0-14983 GCA_963574415.1 Tarsius wallacei
GTGTTTTGTAGTTTTTGTTATAAATGTCTTTTACTTCTCTGGTCAGGAAGATGCCAAGGTACTTCATTTTTTTGTGGCTGTTGTGAATGGGATTGTGCTTTTTATTTGGGTTTCTGTTTGCTTATTGTTGGTATATAGTAATGTGACTGCACATTTATGTCATACCCCAAGACTTTGCCAAAGTCCAATTTTTATACCCCAAGACTTTGCCAAAGTCCTTTATCAGTGCAAGGAAGTTTTTGACAGATTCTCTTGGGTTTTTGAAGTATAGAATCATGTCGTCTGCAAAGTAAGATAACTTAACTTCCTCTTTTCCTATTTGAAATCCCCTGATTTCCTTTTCTTGTCTGATTTCTCTAGCTAGGACTTCCAATACTATGTTGAACAGGAGGGGAGAGAGTGGGCATCTTTGTCTTGTTCTGGTTTTCAGGGAAATTGTTCCAATTTCTGTCTGTTTAGCAGTATGTTGGCTGTGGATTTCTCATAGATGGCTCTTACTATTTTGACGTATGTTCCTTCTATGCTTAAATTTTTGAGGGTATTTATCAATGAAGCATGCTGGATTTTATCAAAAGCCTTTTCTGCATCTAATAATATAGTCATGTGGTTTTTGTCTTTACATCTATTGATGTATTTAATTACATTTATGGTCTTGAGGATGTTGAACCAGTCCTGCATCCCAGGGATGAAGCCTACTTGGTCATGGTGGATGATTTTTGAGATGTGTTGTTGGATTCAGTTTGCTAGAATCTTGCTGATAATTTTAGCATCTATGTTCATCAAGGATATTGGTGTGTAGTTCTCTTTCTTTCTTTGTTCTTTCCCGGTTTGGGTATCAATGTGATATTAGCTTCATAAAATGATTTGGGGAAAGTTCTACCTTTCTCGATTGCCTGGAATACTTTCAATAGGATTGGTATCAGCTCCTCCTTGTATGTTTTGTAGAATTCTGCTGGAAAACCATCTGGTCCAGAGCTTTTTTTTGTAGGCAGTTTTCTATTGACATAGTCAATTTTCTGGGTTATTGGTCTATTTAGTTTCTCTATTTCTTCTTTTTTCAACCTGTGGAGGTTGTGTGATGTCAGATAGTCCTCCATTTCATTTAGGTTTTCAAGTTTGTTTCCGTACATGTATACATTAGTAATCTCTTATAATTTTTTGTATTTCTTTGGGGTCAGTTGTGACTTGATCTTTTGCATTTCTGATTGCATTTATTTGGGCTTTTTCTCTCTTTTTTTGGTAGGTCTAGCTAGGGGTTCATCATAGTTTTTTATCCTTTTAAAAAACCAGTTTTGGGGTTCATTGATTTTTTTTGGATTATATTTTTTTCTTCTATGTCCCCAATTTAGGCTTTTATTTTGATGATCTGGATTTTTCTGCTGAAGCTAGAGTTTTGGTGGTCTTGTTTTTATAGCTTCCTTAGGTGATTTGTTAGACTATTAACTTGTGATCTTTCCATTTTATTCATGTGTGTTCATAGAGATATGAATTCCCCTTTTAGGATTGGTTTCATGGCATCCCAGAGATTTTGGAAAGATCTTTCTTCATTTTCATTTGTTTCCAGGTATTTTTAAATTTCTGCTTTGATTTCCGTGTTGACCCTGAAGTTGTTTAGCATCTTGCTGTTTAGGGTCCATGTCTTTGTGGGGTTTTGGGGAACTTTATTGGTGTCAATATTTATTTTTATTCCACTGTGGTCTGAGAAGGTGCATGGCAGTACTTCAATCTTATGAAACTTGTTTATGCTTGATTTATGGTTAAGGATGAGGTCGATCTTACAGTACCTTCCATGTGGTGATGAATAGAATGCATATTCCGTGATTGTTGGGTGGAGTGCTCTGTAGGTATCAACTAAGTCCATTTGGTCAAGTGTCAAGTTAAGGTTCTGGATCTCCTTGCTGATTTTTTGTCTGGATGATCTGTCTAGGGTTGTTAGTGGGATGTTTAAGTCCCCAGCTATGATAGAGTTAGATTCAATATAATTTTTTAGTTTACCTAGAACCTGCTTTATGAAAGTTGTTGCTCCTATGTTGGGTGCATATATGTTTAGGATGGATATTTCTTGTTGATGAATTGAACCTTTTATCATTATATAGTGACCTTCCATATCTTTTTAAATTTTTGATAGCTTAAAGGGTATTTTGTCTGATATTAAGATCACAACTCCTGCTTTCTTTTGTGTTTTGTTCACCTGAAATTTTCTTTCTCATTCTCTGACTTGAGTCTGTGAGTGTTCTTTCTGGTGAGAAGAGTCTCTTGGAGACAATATACTGTGACCTCATGATATTTTATCCATTTTGCCATTCTATGTCTTTTCAGTGGTGCATTTAGTCCATTCATATTCAGGCTAATTATTGAGATGTGAGAGTCTATCCCTGTCATGAGGTTCTTACAGAGTTTGTTGTTGTTGCTGCTGTCTCTTTGTCATCTCTTTTTTGATTATTGGGTTGATTCATGTGTGTTTTCAACCCCTGTCCTGCATTTTTTGGAAGGACGTTGATGTTCTTTTTTTCCTTTCTTCTGTGTTTAATTCTTTCTTAAGTGTTTCTTATAGAGCTGGTCTGGAGGCAGCATAAACTCTTAGGGGTTGAGTGTCTGGGAAGGATTTTAATTCTCCATCACTGATGAAACTTACCTTAGCTGGGTAGATAATTTTTGGTTGAGATAGTTTAACTTTAAACCATTATATATTTATTATAAAAATATCAGAAAAGAGTCACTACTCAGTCTTTGAATATATGTCTTTCCATTTTAAAAATACATTTATTTATATTATGTTCAATCTTTTAAATTTGATTTTTTATTTGATATTTTGTGATCTTTTCTCTATATGTTCATTCTCAGAAAACATGATTTTATTTCTGTTGTTGTTTGCCTGATATTCTCAGGTTTAAGATAAATGACATTTCTTTTAACTTTATTTATTTATTTTTTCTTAAAGTAACACCAACAGGGCTTCTTGTACTAGGTGCTGAAGATTCCACAAAGTAGTTTGTTTAGTTCCAGATTTCTCAGGATCATCCACATTTAAAAAGTTGACTTATGTCATCCTTATAGATGCCCTAAAATTTGCTGGAAATTTTATCCAGACTTTTGTTTGGAGACTCTGGTTATTATAGGCATATGAGAAACTATGATGTTAATACTTAATTATTTTTTAACATGATTATATCTTGATTTAATTAACTAATCTCTTAATTTATCTAGATTTTATATTTTTCTTTTTAATCTTTTTTTATGCCTAACACCGTAATGCATATTCTCACCCTAATATATTAAAGTATACCTCTGACTAATCTTTGGTATACATTTCAAAGAGGGAAGTTATTGTTTCAAAGATGTGAACACTGCTATCTGTGATACATATTGTCAAATTTCTAAGATCGCTTCTCATTTTTAACTTAAATTTTGTTCTATTTCCATCTTAGATGGCTCAAGGAATTTTAGTTTATTATTTGGCTTTGGCTTTGGCTTTACTTATGGTGACAGGTGTTGATATAATGAGACTTTAAATTTTTTATATAGAGAATTTTGTATATCCTTTTGATAGCACTATCTTTTTTTGCTTTCATGCTTCTACCCTCTTTTTTAACTTTCTAAGTTAGGCCTAGAAGTGGGGGTGCTGAACAACCCAAACTGTAATTATTATTACAGGCTGAGAAAAAAAAGGAGACAAGTTATTTTGACAAGACAACTAGCAAAACTGTTGCCTATAATAACAAGAGATCCAGAAAGGGTACCTAATGAACTCATGCTCTGGGCTAAGAAGTTTCCTAGGCAGACTATGGGAAAATCTTCTTCTAGTGAGATAGGAGAGGAGCATGATAAGTTAAAAAAAGATGGACACTAACTGTATATCTGACAAAGGCCTAACATTTAGGATCTACCAGGAACTCAAACATGCAGAAAAGAAAAAAAAACCCATTAAAAACTAGGCAAAAGACATGAATAGAACTTCTCAAAAGAAGATATATGGGCAGCCAAAAGACACACAAAAAAGTGCTCAGCCTCACTCATCATCAGAGAAATGCAAATCAAAATCCAATGAGATACCACCTAACCCCAGTAAGAATAACCATCATTAATAAAACAAACAACAGATGCTGGTGAGGATGCGGAGAAAAAGGAATGCTTCTACACTGGTGGTGGAAATGCAAACTAGTGCATCCTCTTTGGAAAACAGTATGACGATTTCTGAAAGAACAAGAAATTGATCTTTCGTATGACCTGTCAATCCCCCTATTGGGAACATACCCAGAGGAACTCAAATCATTCTCCAAGAAAGATACCTGCACACACATGTTTGCTGCAGCTCTATTCACAATAGTAAAAGCATGGAACCAACCATGCTGCCCATCGAAACTGGCCTGGATTTTTAAAATGTGGTACATATACACAATGGAATATTATGCAGCCATAAAGAAGGACAAACATTTGGACTTCACAGCAACTTGGTTGGATTTAGAGTCTATCATACTCAGTGATCTATCACAGAAACAAAGAACAGAGTACCATATGTTCTCACTCATAAGCGAACCTTGAAAAATTATCATCATACTATAAGAAAGAGATTGGCAGTAGTGGGAAATTGCCAGGGAATTGGGGGGCGGGTGGGATTGGCAGTTGAGAGAAACTGCCAGGGAAGGGAGGGGCATACCTCATCAACAAGAGTACCTGCATAATGAACATTTGTATTCCTAACCCTGAATTGTACCCCACATCTTTAAAATAAAAAGAAAAGAAAAGAAAAGAAAAGAAAGAGACTGTCCAACTTTCCAGCAAATTTTACAGAAAATATAAATGAGCCAGAATTAGTTTGGTTCATGAAAGAAACTGTTTTTCTTCAGAAAGCAAAAAAGACTGTTAAAGCAAGAAATGACCTCGGGGTACGAAACAAGGGCACTTCCATTAAAACCTGCCCTGATAAAAGTTATATCAAATATGTGAATGTAAGAATTTTTGTTGAGACCTCGGAAATACTTAAAGTGCTTCATAGTCCCTCTCTATCTAATAGTGTTTCTAAGAACTTAAGAGTACTTGTCTCACAATACCCTGACTCTCAGCCTAGAGTAAAGAGGTCTATCTCAAATAACTGGGTATGTCTTTTTTCTCAAGGAGTTAATCTCAAGGGATCCATAAGAAACCCGTACATTTTAAGAGAACAGCATTAGTATCAGCACTGTCCACATGGACTGCAAAGCATAGAAAGAGCTCAAAATTAAAACAAGTCCTGGGGAACTCAGCCTAATGGGACAAGTCATATGTTGGGAAAGATACTCATATGCAAACAGAGACCATTTTTTGTAGAAAGAGAAAGATTGGCTAAAAGTTTGGAGCCTTGAGGACGTAGCTAAGAGCTTCAGAGAATCATTACAAAGTAGGAGGACTAAAATAAGCTCTAATAAAGAGTCTGGCAGCAAACATGTGCCCATCTGTATTTCAGAATTGCTATGGAATAGTGACTGTTTTTCTATTTCTGTCTCTGTTTCTCTGTAATGATATCTAGATATCTAGACAGACAGCTACAATTCATAATAATATCCACATTATTAGGGAATCAAGAAATAAGTAAGTATAGGCAAATGAATCACCCCTCTTAACTCTACTTATCTCATTTGTAAAGTGAGAAGTTTCTTTTGAATTAGTGATAAGCACGGGCTAGCTCATCATGCACAGTCCATGCATTCTGCCCAGTTTAACAACATGACCTGAAATCTCATTTCAGAATGGAAGATTAGAAAGCTATCTGTGTGTGACTACTTCTCAAAAGTGCCTAGATAGCAACATTTACTGACTATAGCATAACAGATTTGCACAGGTTACTCTTCTATTCAATAAAGATTATGTATGGTATTAAAAAAAAAAGATATCCTCCACACTGTCACCATTCCCCACCCCCGCGGACCTCAATAAATCAGTTTCCATTTAGAAAAGTTCCTCTACTCAAGAAAAGAAAATCATCAAAAACAACCACAACCAAAAAGCTGTTCCCTCACCATGGTCTAGACAGTTTCCAAAACTCCTTCTATTCTGTTATAGGAACAGCAATTTATGTCACTCTTGCAACCCTTTTTTCACCATATCCCTGACAGATGTCACTAGCTGACCGTGATGCTGTTTTATATTGGTTCAAATATGACCTCACGATCTTTTTCATCAGCATTCCAGTCAGCTTTTGCCTGCCAATCTGTGTTGCACACAGATCAACATTATGTATCATAATTTTTCTGTGGTGTTTGTATTCTCTGATTTATGTGATCTACATACATTAGTATTGCAAGGGATATGAGCCAGGGATAGAGTCTGAAATCTCAGATCCACCATTGTAAGAGACAGTAATACCTGGTTATTGAGAGCATTGTTCCTGGAGCAGACAGTAGAGTTTTTATACTAATTCTGCCACTTAGTAACTATGTGATCTTAGGCATTTACTTAACCCTTTTGTACCTCAGAGTTCTTATCCATAAAATGGGGATGATAATACATATTTACCTTATAAGTTAGTTATTATGATTAAGAGAAAGTATGATGAAGAATAAATATAATATATGAAAAGTACTTAAGATGATTGGTACCAAGTCATTCCCAAATATGTTAGTTATGATTTTATCATTATTTTCATCATCATCATTTTGCTTCTAGTCCCACATATTTAGTAAATTATATAACTTTATTCTTTGTGAACTAGAAGATATTTGCCTAGCATATATGTGAATGTTTCACTAATGATACACATGTAATTTAAACGTGGCATGCTAAAGTTTTACCATTATTTTTGTGGAAATAGGATTTTATTAAAATATCAAGTATGTTACTGATTTTCCTATCTTGTGAACACCGTATGCCAACTCTTCTTTATAATTCAAGCTCAACAACTAATTTGTGTGTCATAATAGTAAGATATTTTAGAGAATATCAGCTTGGCAGTTTCACTAAATGACCTAAAGTACGCAGCCACATTTTATTTTCTGTGTGTTTGGTGTTGACTCAGTGCTTCTCTCAAGGGCTGGCAAGATGCAATGTACTGTTTTTTCTATTTCTGCAGCCCAGTGCTGTGTTTTTTTATTTCCTTTTTCCAACCAGTTTTCTTTTTGTCATCACTGGTTCTCTGGCTGTTTTAATCTCCCCCAATTCCTATTTGTTTAGTTGGAGTCTCACTTTGGCCCAGGCTGGAGTGCAGTGACACGATCACGGATCACCACAGCCTTGACATCCTGGGCTCAAGGCAAGCCTTCTGCCTCAGCCTCCCAAGTAGCTTGGATTACAAATGCACACCACCACACCTGGATAATTTTTTTTTTTTTGGTAGAGGGTCTCGCTGTGTTTTCTAGGCTTATCTCAAACTCCTGGGCTCAAGCAATCCTCTTGCTTTGGCTTCCCAGAGTGCTGGGATTACTGATGTGAGCCACTAGGCAGGACCTGTTTTTTTCTCTTCTTAACTCCCCTGATCTCTAACTTCACTCTCATATATTTCTTGCCCTCACTAGAATGGAGATCAGCACTGCTCCTTTGCTTTAGTTTAGATTTGTACACCAGACAATAGGAATTATCGTAGTTTATACGTTTTTCACATTCCTCACAGATAGATGAATCTGTATTTGTTGTGCACCTCTCAATTTATTTCAAAATGTTGATTTTGCCAAAAGTTGAATCCCCCTGCAAGTTAGTCATGTCATTTATTACATAGTAACACATGTCATGAGTAAAGAATAAACTTAGGCTAAGTTTTTTTTTTTTCAGAGGTGAGAAAACAGGAGTTTATTAAGACAACAAAAAAGCTCCCAAGTGGGAGGGGACCTGAAAGAGGGTTGCCCAAGACTTTTAATGCAATGCTATCCACTACACAAAGAAACTCATTCAAGGAATTTCTATTTCAGATTCTATTCAAAAGTATTTAATTATAGAGAAGTCAAAGACTCTTTCAGTGTCATTAATAAGTAGTTTTAGAAGAATAAGTTAATATCATACTGTTTGTGTACAGTGGTTCTCAAAGTATGGTTCCAGGATTTTGTTAGAAATGTAAATTCTCAGGGCCTACTTCAACCTTCCAAAGTTCTGGGGCGAAGCCTAGCAATATCTATATTGACAATGATGCACACTTAAGCCTTAGAGCTATTGTTTTAATTTGTAAGCAAATCTATTAATTAGGCTCTTACATATTGCTATCAAGTTTAATTATTTTCTTGTATGAACTAAGTTTTATGACAGGTTATAACAATCTCTTAAAACATAAGTTCTTCGGGCAGTTTTTTGCAGCTTTAATCTCTTCTAAATGTTCCAGATCCTCTAGATAGTGTCACATGGTAGCTGCTGTAATCAAAACAGGGTCTCATACTAATGAATGTTCTATTTCATAATAAAACCAGAGCAAACAGATGGGAACAACTATTGAAAGGAATACAAATAGAGTTCTGGTAATGTATTGATTATTCTTCTATTTTCAATTACTTTTCCTCACATGAGATTTGGACAAGTCATTTGGTATGATACACTTAAGGAGTTTTGGGATCCAATGCTTGCATAGTTAAAGAGATGCAGAAGATACATCGTTTGCAGAAACAGACCTGTCACCTATGCACCTTTCTTACAGGCTGTGTTACCTTAGTGGAACAGCCAAATGCAAATTTCTAGCTCTGCAGTATAAGAGAAAAGAACTTATCTATATACCTTGATGGTATCAGTCTTTTGGGAATTACCTCACCCTAACTAAATTCACAAGAAAATTCTTGCACTAAATAAAATGACAAATTGTTAAATGATGATAGAATAGATTTCTATTTACAATTACTACAATATTCAAGTCTGCCCTTCAAAGCATACTCGCTCTGGTAGGAGATCTCCTGGGCAAGTAAAATAGTGATCAAAAGGCTCTTTGTCTTTCTGCTTTGATGGGCTAATTCTTAAATGTTTGCCATTCATTGCTCCCTAGCCTCGCCGATATGTGTTGATTTTACTAATTTAGCTCTCAGAGAAATCTATCTAAAATCCTTAGAATATCTTACTTTAAAATATTAACAATTAAAGCATGCACACTATCTTACAAAACCTTGGCAAGGACAGCATACCATCATACCTCATTTCTTTTTAAATCAATTAACATTGATTTATTCTTACAATGTTAAACACTGAGGATTCAAAACAGAATACAACTCTTAACCCTGAAGTGTTTACTGTCTAGTGAGGTATATGTACATTAATATGTAAAAATATGAGTTCAACTTTATATAAGGAGATCTGTGGTAGAAATAGTTACAGAGAGTTTAGTTTTAGGTACCCCAAAGAGAGAAACATGTGGGAGAAGAAACTGGGATTTAGGAAATAACTCTGTCTTTTCCTGTATACTGTACAATATCAAAATCTGGTTTTGGACATCCTTAGTTTTAGAGCAGTTAATTTGTTTACTCTACAAAGTAAGTCTGGGTCAGGAATAGTTCTGAATACAGTTTTTAAAAATAAAATTACTTATCAAATGAACCTTGTTTTTTATATAAATAAGTCTAGAAACTTAACTATGAAATATTAGAGCAGAGAATAATGAATACAGATTATTACATATTAGTTTGCACAAATTATACAATATGTAATGTAAGGTAGAAAATCATCCTAATGTTTTGAAAGTAGCATAAAAGTAGATGAATTTACTGGTATTAGGATAGTTGTATCCTGGTATGCCTTCTCTATAATGGACACTTGAGTCAGCTTTAAAAGTGTTTGAATTTTAACACGTCTACATACCTGCTGGGGAGCTAGATTCTATTAATACATTCATATGGCAATTTAAATCAAGCCATGAGGTTTAACTTTTCTCCAAAACAAGGGGAGAATTTCTATATCTTTTTAGTTACCAAGTTGAGTTTTTTATTGAGTACCTACTTTCTAAAGAATAAAACAAAATATTTTTTTCAATAAAATAGTTTTAAATAAAAGGTATTCAGAGACACAAAGACAATATCTCTGTCACCAAAGAGATAATAAATGTATAGGAGGTCCTTAGACATCTTACTATATTTCATCTGCTTTGTAGAAACAGACCAATAGAATCTGAGTATCTGAAGTATGTGTGCTCTTTTAGGTACCTGACCTAGAATTTCTTGCAATATAACTGTGTGCTTAGAATGCCAACAAAGTCCAAACAATTATGTGCAGAGCAAGAGTAAAAAATAAGAAAGTATCAGATAAGTTTTAGAGTGCATAGAAGATTCCAGGTATTAAAAGGGGGAAAGAAAATAACATTTCACAGGGAAAGAAAATATCAATAATCCTGCAGAAAAGAGATATATGTGATGCTTTAACACTTTATGATGATAATGCCACATAAAGAACAAGAGAATTAGTCTCATTTGTGTTTGTATTAGCTTAATTATTCAAGCTATACTGCCTCTAACTACAGGAAAACCAGCAACTCTACCTTCCTTTAAATAAAATAATATTTTTAGTTAGACATTCAAGTATGTGACTTCCACTAGTTTTATAAATTGAAGTTAAGCTTCATCTAGATTATATCGCTGAATAAAAGTTCTAGTTGCAGCTAGGAAAAATGAACTATGATAGTTTCAGTGTCTTAAAGAAACAAAACTGTAAGGAATATAATGTCTTTGACTATTGCAAAATAAATATATAAGTATAGAGAAGACATGGACAATAACTTCTGATCTAATTATTTAATCTAATATATTTGCAATGGTAAAGAAAAAGGTGCAAAATAAAAATTAAGAGCAAGATGAGCTGAAACAGCTGAAAAAACACTTTGTTTTACCAACATTGCTTGGATGTACAACTTTCAAAGTGTTATTGTCTGTAGCCATGAGAATTCAGGTGGCAGTCATTAAATCAGTGAAATAAAGGCATTAGGCAAAGTGAATAGCATCAAATAAACAGTCAAGGGTTGCCCTTTAAAGGAATGGGTTTACTATTATACATGACATCACATGCTTTCCGATAATGAGTTCCAGTAACAGAGGTACATTTTCTCCTCCACAAAAGCAGCACAACACAAAGAGCCAAGTAGAATTAAATTACATTGGCAACACACAGGTACAAGGCAGTAACCACCTACTCTTTCTTGTGCATTTGTATTAAATATTTATTGGAATTACATCTATATTTTATTCAGGCTCACAAAAACCTATAGAAGCAAAACAACCACTGTGAGTTCAGAGATTGAACCATATTAAAATAAGACTATTCTCACCAAGGATCTTTTAAACTATATAATATAATAGCATTAACTTGAGCTTTGGAGTCAGATAGATTTGGTTCTTGCAATCTCCACTGACCAGCTGGGTGATTTTGGAAATGTCCTAACTTTAGAACTTTGGATGAAAAGTGAAGGTCATGAAATGTATCACTAATCTGTTGAGACAATCTGTGTATTGCAAAAGAAACAATAGTTATTATTGTATTGTAAAGTTGTTATTGTTATTATCATCATTGCTATTATTATTGTATCTCAAGATATTGAGGCAAACATTAAACCACATAAAGTATTTATGTAGCTAAAATAGTCACTTCTCTTTACCCTATAAAACTTTCAAGATATGAACAAAAGAAGGAATATGTATAAGGGAAAAAATACTTCATTTCTCTATTTGAATTTTAGAATTAGGATACCTAAAATAAAAAGATTTTATGGATTTGATCTTCTTGGACAAAAAAGATTTTTAAAAGATGATGCAATTCATTAGAAGTAAAAAGTCTATTGTAGCCTTATAGTCAAGTTTAAAGTCTGGAAGTGTGATACCGCCTACTTTGTTTTTGTTTTTGTTTTTGTTGTTGTTGTTGTTTGCTTTTTGCTAAGGATTCTTTTCGCTATTCATGGTCATTTATGTTTCCATATGAACTTCCGTATTGTCGTTTCCAGGTATGAGAAGAATGATGTTGGTAATTTAATGGGTATTGTGTTGAATCTGTAGATTGCCTTTGGTAGGATGGACATCTTAACAATGTTGATTCTTCCTACTCATGAATATAGACTATTTTTTCCATTTGTTTGTGTCTTCTTATGATTCTTTGAGCATTGTTTTGTAGTTTTTGTTGTAAAGGTCTTTTACTTCTCTGGATAGGAAGATGCTGTGATATTTATTTTCTTTCTTTTTTTTTCTGTAGTTACTGTGAATGGGATTGTGCGTTTTATTTTATTCTCTGCCTGCTTGTTGTTGGTGTACAAGAATGTGACTGTCTTTTGTACATTTATTTTGTACCTTGAGACTTTGCCAAAGTTCTTTATAGTGCAAGCAGGCTTTTGACATATTCTCTTGAATTTTCAAGGTACAGGATCATATCATCAGCAAAGAGGGATAACTGAACTTCCTCTTTTCCTATTTGGATACCCCTGATTTCCTTCTCCTGTCTCATTGCTCTAGCTGGAACTTCCAACATTATGTTGAACAGGAGTGGTGAGAGTGGGCAGCCTTGTCTTATTCCGGTTTTCAGGGTAAATGCTTCCGGTTTTTGTCCTTTTAGCAATATATTGAATGTAGGTTTATCATAGATGGCTCTTACTATTTTGAGATATGTTCCTTCTGTACCTAGGTGTTCCAGCGTTTTTATCAAAAATGGATGCTGGATTTTATCAAAAACTTTTTCTGCATCTAATGATATAATACCATGGTTCTTGTTTTTATATCTACTGATGTATTTATTTATTTTTAAAAAACATCATAAAGATGTGGGGTACAATTCAGGGTTAGGTATACAAACATTAATTATGAAAGTACCCTTGTTGATGAGGGATGCCCTCCTTCCGGTTACATTTTCCTTCAACTGCCAATACCACCCCCCACCCCACAGTTTCCCACTAGGGATTCCCAGTTTGCCAATCCCTTTCTTATAGTATTATAATACTTGTTCAAGGTCCACTTAGGAGTGAAAACATGTGGTACTCTGTTCTTTGTTTCTGTGATAGATCACTGAGTATGATCGACTCTAAATCCAACCAAGTTGCTGCAAAGTTCATTTGTTTGTCCATCTTTATGGCTGCATAATATTCCATTGTGTATATGTACCACATGTTTTTATCCAGTCCAGTTTCGATGGACATCATGGTTGGTTCCATGTTTTTGCTATTGGTAATAGAGCTGCAACAAACATACGTGTACAGGTATCTTTTTTGGAGAATGATTTGAGCTCCTCCGGCTATATTCCCAATAGGGGAATTGCTGGGTTATATGGAAGGTCAGTTTCTAGTTCTTTTAGAAATCGCCACACTGTCTTCCAAAGAGCTTGCACTAGTTTGCATTCCCACCAGCTGTGTATAAGCATTCCTTTCTCTCTGCATACTCGCCAGTATCTGTTGTTATTTGTTTTATTAATGATGGCCATCCTTACTGGAGTTAGGTGGTATCTCAATGTGGTTTTGATTTGCATTGCTCTGATGATGAGTGAGGCTGAGCACTTTTTCATGTATTTGTTGACTGTTCCTATATCTTCTTTTGAGAAATGTCTATTCCTGTTTTTTGCCCACTTTTTAATGGGGCTGCTTATTTTTTTTCCTTTTGACACGTTTGAGTTCCTTGTAGATCCTAGATGTTAGGCTTTTGTCAGATATATAGTTGGAAAATATTTTTTTCCCATTCTGAGGGCTGTCCCCCTGCTCTTTTGATGGTTTCTTTTGCTGTGCAGAAGCTCGTTAGGTTGATGAGGTCACACCTGTCCATCTTCTTTCTTAAGATATGGGCATTTAGGGTTCCAAATAGGAATTGGTTGCCAGTTCCAATTTCCAAAAGGGTGTCTCCTGCATTTTCTAAGACTCTTATAGTTTGAGGTTTTATGTTTAGGTCTTTGATCCATTTAGAGTTAATTTTTGTGTATGGTGATAGGTAGGGGTCCTGTTTCAATCTTCTGAATGTGATCAGCCAGTTTTTCCAGCACTATTTACTGAATAGGTTCTCCTCTCCCCAATGGTTGTTGTTGGAGGCTTTGTCAAAGATGAGTGGGTTGAGAAATGGAGGCTTTGCTTCTGGAATCTCTATCCTGTTCCATTGGTATATGTGCCTGTTCTTTTACCAATACCAGGCTGTTTTGATTACTGTAGCCTTATAGTAATGTTTGAGGTCTGAAGTGTGGTATCTCCTGCTTTGTTTCTTTTGCTAGGGATTGTTTTGTCTACTCATGGTCATTCATGTTTCCGTATGAATTTCTGTATTGTCATTTCCAGGCCTGAGAAGAATTATGTTGGTAACTTAATGGGAATTGCATTGAATCTGTAGATTGCCTTTGGTAGAATGGACATCTTAACAATGTTGATTATTCCTATTCATGAGCATGCAATATTTTTCATTTGTTTGTGTCTTCTTGGATTTCTTTGAGCAGTGTTTTGTACTTCTCATTGTAAAGGTTTTTCACTTCTCTGGTTAGGAAGATGATGAGATATTTCATTTTTTTGGTGGCTATTGTGAATAGGATTGTGCCTTTAATTTGGGTCTCTGCCTGCTTGTTGTTGGTGTATAGGAATGCGAATGTCTTTTGCACATTTATTTTGTACCCTGAGACTTTCCCAAAGTCCTTTATCAGTGCAAGCAGTTTTTTTTACAGATTCTGCTGGATTTTGAAGGTATAGGATCATATCATCAGCAAAGAGGGATAGCTTGACTTCTTCTTTTCCTATTGGGATATCCCTGATTTCCCTCTCTTGTATAATTGCCGGAGCTAGGACTTCCAACACAATGTTGAACAAGAGGGGTGAGAGTGGGCAACCTTGTCTTGTTCAAGTTTTCAGGGGAAATGTTTCTAGTTTCTGCCCACTTAGCTAAATTCTGGCTGTGAGATTATCATGGATGGCTCTTACTATTTTGAGATGTCCCTCCCTTATGCCTAGATATCAGAGTGTTTTTATCAAGAAAGAATGCTGGATTTTATCAAAAGGTTTTTCTGCATCTAATGTTATAATCATGTGGTTCTTGTTTTTATATCTGTTGGTGTATTTAATTACATTCATAGTCTGGCAAATGTTGAACCAGCTCTACATCCCCAGGTTGAAGTCTAC
>CAUYQG010244311.1:0-21893 GCA_963574415.1 Tarsius wallacei
AAATACTTTTTGTGTGTCCTGTGATAACCTGAAATATAGAAATGATTCCTAATACTAGAATAAGTCTATCCATTTAATTGGAGGATATTATAATTTTTAGTGATTTTAGTGATTACCTCTGACAGAGCACACTATGGTTCAGTCAATATAAGCCACATGACTTTGAAAGTAATTGAAACAAACTTGAAGGTAAAAACATCAGGTCAATAGTAAGTTAGCTTTTCATTACATAATTTATAAAAATATTTTCATCTTACTACAATGTCATTTAATATTTTATTGAGAGCATTTAAGGAAGTGATCTTTTAAAAATAGACGAATATTATAGTAGAGGTGAAATTTCCAAACAGAAAGAGGGCCAAGTTTTTACTTTCTTCTAATTTCAAAACCACAGACTTTACCTTAGTATTTTCTTATTATTTGGGAGAACTTGTCTTGAGGCACAGAAATTATTATTATCCAATACTACTGCTTTGTTGACATAGTAAACTATGAGTTTGATAGTTTTAAGGATTTCTTTTGGGGAAAGAAGATCTTAAATGGCAAGACTGAGATTGAACCTATTCTCAGCACTTGCATCATTTATAATGTGCAATTGGTTGCAAAAATGGAAACCCAATCTGACTTGTTTATGTGAAAAATTATGAATGATTAGAAGAATATACAGAGTCACAGAATAAACGGGAGGTTGGAATCCAGGATAGAATCCTAGAGCTCCAAATCCACAAAACAGACCCAGCCTTCTGAGGCTCCAGGATAGGGTCTCACTGCAATCTTACTGTTACTAAAAGAATTCTTACTGTTGCTCAGTTTTGGCGACATTTACTTGAGAAACAAAGGCCTGGCTAGGACACCTGATGAAATGATGCAAAGTCACATGCATATCCACGACCTGCCAGGGCAGAGCAAGAGAAGCTCTTGAGTTCTTGCCCTTCTGTTGTTGGTGGGGGAAGGAAACCACTGCCTTTCAACAAAATGACCACAGTAGGGAACTCTTGCGAAATAGCAAGGAAAGTGGTCAACTTATCAGCTAAAGAAGACACCAAACTTACAAATGATCACTTCTCCATCAAAAAATACACATAATATAACACGTTTTCATATATTAAATGTTTATTCACAAATAAAGTGTGTGTGTGTGTGTGTGTGTGTGTGTGTGTGTGTGTGTGTGTGTGTGTATTTCATGTGTTAAAGTAATTCAAGTGAAGACTAAGCCTGAAGCATCCCAGTGCAGACAAAGTCAGTTAGGCTTCACAAGTGACCTCAACTTTGCTTGATTTGCAAATATAATCAGCACTTACCTAGAGCTATTTCTTATTGATGCCTATATTAAGAAAAAACAGAACTTAAGCTCAGCCCACCAGAAGCAGCCAACAAACTTATAATTGTATAACTAAGGACTTTCCAATGGGATAGAACAAATAAGGCTTTGCTTCCACGTTCATTCTATGGAAACCTCCCCCTTGCCTTCTCTCAGTGGAGTATCCCAGCCACTTCTGGTTTGGAGCTGCCTGATTCACAAATCATTGCTTGCTTAAATAAACATTTTTTTAAAAATTGTATTGTGCCTCGGTTTACCTTTTTAGCACATGCAAACATAGATGTATATTTTTCATACATACATTTCAGAAGAAATAAAAGTCCTTGGAAGCAATAAATAAAAAAGCACGTTTTTCTGACTTTTTACATTATGATTCTTATATCAGCACATGATGATTCTTTTCCCGCTTTTTCCTTCTGAGTCATAACATTCCACAGAAAATATCCGAACTGCTGGTTTCCTTCAGTTCTATGTAATGAATCTGTGTGTTCACTATATCATCTGATATTCAGGGGAGAAAAGTACAATTGTTCTATTATTTTCCTTTCCAAACCAAAAGAGTGAGGAGAGTTGCTTATTTTAGTATGGAAGGGGTGAACCGGCGCTGTCACAGTTGCCACACGATTCATTCTACACATTTGATCCTGATGTCCCGAGAAAGCTCCATGACATGCTTCCATCAACCCTCTCTTGGTCAGAGCTCTGCTCACCTGGGAGGACAGAGCTAACTTTGCCAGCTGGGCCTTGAGCTGGGACTCCTTTCAGTCAGCACCTAGGAAGGAGGAGGCTCCGGGGCTCCCAGCAGCTCCTGCCACAGGAGCCTGGCTAAGCAGGTTTCTACTCTTGGTTTATTTTCAAATGATGTACTTTAAAGTTCTGATACAAAATGGCATTTCCTCAGACTAATGTTGCATCTCAGAAGGGGAACTAAATTTCTGGTCTGCCAAAAGAGCTATACAATAAGAATTAAATTGTAATTAGAGTTGGGGAAAAGTAGAAAACACAATTTCAGATAGTAAACTGGCGATAGACAGAAAGATATATAGATGTATAAATAATCACAAAAAACCAGGAGACAATCACATTCCAGACCTATAAAGTCTTCACATAAAAATAATGTTGCCATTTCATCTTTTTATTTAACTAAAAAGTATATTTTAGAAAACTTAATATAATATTTCAATTTTGGAATCATTTCTAAAGTTGTATTATTTACAAAGTATAGTGTAATTTAAATGGATTTTATTTGGAATATAATGCTAAAGAGTTAAGAAAATAATTCTTAGCTTTTTTTTCTGTCTGCAAAAGTAGGGTCACTCATAAATTCAATCTCCCCATGCCACTGACCGACAGTTTTACTATCAACCTAAGTAACCTATAGAACTATAGGTATTTTCCTTTTGGTTGTTCTTGGTATTTACATATTTTATTAAAATGTAAAAGAGCAAAATTTAGCTTACTTCTCATGACAAAGAGTTCCCATTCTAACAAGGAAATCAATCTAAAACTCTTTCTGGCACACATACACATATAAGTTGCAATACAATAATACAGAGTTTTCTAGTGTTTAGAGAGGTATCAAAGAAAACTCATTTAAAGGGCAAAGTTGGCTCAAATTCTTCACAGATGTCGCCAGGGTGACTTCAGAGCAAAAGTAGAAAATGCAAACATCTCAGGCACGATAGGCAGATTTCAGCTATAATCGAAGTCTGCCTCTCCTCCCGCTTTGGAAGCCCTGAGTCTTTGCAGGATTGGGTTAAGAACAAGGACACCTGCTTTTAATTTGAGAGTTGACAGGTCATCAAACATTAGTGGTTCTTACTTAGTTCTTAACATTCTTTTCCCTTTTCCAATTTCATTTTCCTTCTATGCTCTTCACTATAAATTAGTTTTTCAGCCAAATGTCCAAGCTAGTTCTTGCTGTAAGAACCATCTTGTCTCTTACCTTTCTGCCTTCATCTTTTCCTCTGGTGTTATTCTATGGTCATTTCTTTATTCCTTAGTTTTGGGAAGTCACCCTCTACCCGCTACTTTCCTGCTGAGCAGTCCCACCAAATACAAAGTCAGTTTGTAGCATCTGCTTTTAACTACCGAGAGGAACATGAAAATTAAAGCAAACTTAATATATTATTTGTACATGGAAGTATGAGGGGAAACATACTCCTTTGCTTTTATATTCACAGGTTTTCTAGGCTTTTATTTCAATTTAGAAGTAGAAGGTGACTGTATTTGACACAGAAAGAGATTTTATATCTCTAAATGAAGGAAAAATAAGAGGAAATAGTTGAACCATGTATAGAATGACTGACTTCTGCCCATCACGGCAGTTATACATAAAGCGTGCTCACATTGCTGAAAAAATATACTTTTCGCAGAGGGCTTTTTGCTAATTAAATGTACTTCATCCTTACTATTATCTTCTCTCCCCCTATTAAGTTCCAAAGACAGCATGAAAATGATTGGGCAAAAGATAGGTTGAGTTCACTTTCTCTCCATGTATCAAAGAAGTTAAATGATTTTTGTTTTATACATTTCTCAACTTTTTCAATTGTTTCCTCTGCCTTCACATCATTGGGTCCCAGGGAGGTTAAGTACCTCAAGTACTTTAGGAAAATTGGCAAATAAATACATGGAAATAAAGCTAGCTACAGCAGTAGATATTTGTTCAGACCTGATTAAAGAAACAGAAATTGGATTCAAGGGCTCTCTGCTCTTCCAATATGAGCTTGCCTCCAGCAATCCTGAAATGACCTCTTTCTCCCTTTTTTAAATTAATGTTTTTAGCTCACTGATTGGGGACAGGGATCTTGCTGCAGCTTGGGAGAATTGTGTAAGTGTTGTTCGGTGAAGGGCACAGGTTTCTAGGTTCAGCTAGGAGAGGTTTCTGCAGCCTCTTTCATGTCAGTGGTAGCTCCCAGGGTGCAGGGATGGACACTGTAGCCCCTCTACAAGCTCTGGTAGAAGGTGGGCTGCTCTTTACTCAGGATTCTTGGAAAATAAATCAATGACAAGGTTCTTAAGAGGGATTCCACCCTCCCCCCCACCCCCACACACACTTTTCTTGGGATAAACCTCTTTGAAGCCACCGAAGTGGAGATGGGAGCATCTAACTTCCAAAGTTAGAGACTTAGGCATGCCTTCAGTAAAGGAGAGACCAGGAAAATCTGGTTCAAAGTCATTGCTGAGAAGGGTTTCCAGAAATCTGTAGAGATGCGGGGTACACTGTACTGGTGTCTGCTATGTAATTATTTGTACATAACCAATTCCATAATTATCTACCAAGCTTTACTAAACTAGTAGCTTCTAAATTCCTCTTTTTTTATGACCAAAGAAAAAAATTATAAGATACACATTTTACATTTCAACATAATCACAGATATGTCTGAGACCAAAACAAATTTTCAAAAACAATCTTACCTCCTGTGTCTGGTATTTTACATTCCATTCTATTTTATTAAAAATAAATAATGGCCAAATTCAATCTTCTTTCACAACCCACCCACTAATGGATGGTAATTTATAGACTGAAAAACACTGTACTAAAAGCTGCTGTATTAAATGCTGGGCATATAAATATAAATTACAAATGATTCCAATCCTTAATGTTCAGTGTCAAGTAGAGGGAAAAGACGAATGCCACATGATTGCAAAGGAACATTCTATTGATGACAATGTAGAGAATGATAGAGTGCTGTTAGAGAAAATCATCTGGAAATCTGCCTTGGGAGGGGAGGTAAGAGGCAGATGGAAAGACTTTTTGAAGGAAAGGGCATCTGGACTGAGCCCTGAATTGCATGGCCAGGTGAAGAGAGCCTGGAGAGGGTCAGGGAGTTTAATAATCTAATGGCATGTGCAAGGGCACAGCTGACTCCGCACTTTTTTTATTTAAGTGTCAGCAGTTTAATGTGTAAGAAGAGAGGTATGAGAGCAGGCCACTAGGAGAAATGAGGCTGGCCCCAATGTCATCATCAGGATCCTTCAAGGTGGGATCAGGAGGCAACGGAGGTCAGAGTGACACAAAGTGAGAACCTGACCCACCATTTCTGGCTTTGAGATGGAGGAAGTGGGGCACAAGCAAGTGTGAGGGGCTTCAGGAAGGCAGAAAACAAGGGAAACAGCACAAAGGAGCAAAGCCCTAACAGCACCTTGCTTTTAGGCCACTGAGACACAATGGGCTTCTGCCCTACAAAACTAAAATATAAGCTGATGTTGTATGCCACAACATTTGTGGCGATGTGTTTCAGCAACAATAGAAAACCAACGGAGCTGGCAAAGTTATTTTGTTGGGAGTGGGTGCAGGAAAGTTGATGAGACAACTCTCGAACTCAGCGTGGCTTGTTCCTCGAGTCCTCACCCAGGCTGTTCTAGCTGCTCTCCTGGTTAGCCTAGCACCTTCCTTGCGGCCTACAGGTACTGACTAGCAATCTAATTTGTTAAATAAATTACACACATTGTATAAAGTGTATCTTCATTAAAACTGTCTCTTTTTGCATCCTTATTTGTGTACCTTTGAAAGTTAGCATTAAGATTCCTCTCTTAATGCCAGGGTTTATTAATTAAAACTAATCACAATCATATCAAAGTTATGCATCAAAAAACAGGAGAAATAATTTTTAAGATTACAAACTATGAAACTTGAACCTTCAGTTAAATATAATGCCCAAATCAGCTAATAAAGTGAACTATTTAGCAGACATGTGCAGAAATTTGATAGAATATAAAATCAAACGGACTTATGTTAATACATTTTTTGTACGTAAATGCATTGTATACAATGATACATTGCAATTCAGTCAGTTTGGATCTAATATTCCTTGAAAATTATATGCAACTTTAAATTCATATCTAAAGTGCTCCACATGTCTGCTTTTTATGAAAATCTATTAGAGGCCAAATATAGTAATTCAAATATTCCTAGGATCTTCTCTTCAGCCCGTATGCATGGATTTTATAAAAACTTACCCTATGTATTTCTGTAATTTCCTATCTACTTCCTCTTCTCATCTGAACTTCTTGAAGTTTTGGATTCTTACTGTTCATATGCTCGTGTTGCCATTGTAATCTCACTTTTGCTCTCGCTAGATTTTTGAAATTTTACTTGATACATTTCAAATACAAAGAAATTTCCACTCTTCATCTTTCTTGCACTTAGCTATTGCATTTGCCTCTGCTAATCAGTATCTAGCTCTGAAAACTTTCTTTAACTTGTATGTAAAAAGGACATACACTTTTGAGACTGTTTCTATCTTTGATTTTTTTTCCTCCTCTTCTTAATTTTCTTTTCTCTACCTGCTTTTTAAATGTCGGTATTCCTGGAGAATTCATCCTCAGGTGCTGGTCTTTCTATTTTGAACTCTCAATGGGAGAAATTGCTCCAATTTCATGTTTTCTAAGACCAGCTATATGAAATGGCTCTAAAATATATTTCTATAGTCAAGGTCACTTACTTGACTTTAAGACGATACATCCAATTGCTGTTTCACTGCTTTTCAATCTGATGTTCTAAAGGCTTCTCAAAATCAAAAATGTGTAAAGTGAGCTTATTTCCTCAACACCAAAATTCCATTGATGCTTTTTCTTGAAGGCTGTATTTCAGCTGGCAAAACGTATTTCACCCTGACACTGAAAGGACCTTCTTCCACACTATCAGTAGAAGCTTCCCATCTCTCTCATTTGCCCAATGAGTAGCCAATGGGGGCCTGTCAATATCCTTTAGTATGTATTTCTGAGATCTCTCTGTAGCCATGTCTACTCTCCCTTCTGTAGTTCAGATGCTTTTCAGTTCTCAGTTTACTTGCTTCAGCAATCGTCTCCTCAGAAATCTTCCTCCTCCAGTCCTGCCTTCCCAAGTGTATCTTGCACACCCATAACATCAGGAGACTCCACTTCACTGCTTAAAATTCTTCAATGGCTTCTCACCATCCACATGAGTCATTCCAAATTCCTGAGTAGGGCACCTAGAAGTCTTTTCCATCTGTCCTTTGGGTTCCAGCCCCGCTTCATCTCCTCACCGATGTTATATGTGGTACTCTCACAACACTGAGGTGTCGGGGCAGCAGGAATGTACCATGCCATTTCTTCTGTGCTTTGGATCATGCTGCTCCTTTCTTGGAATGTCTCCTATCCCCTCCTCACCTGTCAACCTCCTTCTGTTCTCCTCTTCATCCTTCACGTAAGGAGAGTTGCTCTGCCAGATCCTTTGCTCATGTGCCTCCTAAAACACTTTTAATAAACCACAGACTCCCTAAACTATCTAAAATTGGTATATTTAAAATTGTCATGGTGTATTTAAGTAGTGATTAAAAATTCAATTTTCAGTGTAATGCAAATATTGATATTATAGAGTGAGAGTCAGTAAACTACCTGACTCCTGATTTGGTCAGTCAAATCAGATCCCCTGCCTATTTATAAATAAAGTTTTATTGAAAGACAGCAATATTCATTCATTTCCATATTGTCTCTGACTGTTTTTGTACTATAACAGCAGACTTTAGTTACTACTGAGACCTTGTTGCCTGCAACGTCTAAACTATTGCTTTCAAGTACTTTACAGAAAACATTTGTGAAACTCTGTTTTAGAGTGAAACACTTATTCCACCATTTCAAATGCATTAATGAAATGTAATATATACACCATAATAATACAAAGATGACATTGTTTATTTTAAAAATTTATAAACATTCTCTTTCATAGACAGAAATTATATGCAGTTCTTTTCCTCCTTGAATTGAAATGTTTGTTTTATTTCACCACTTATATTATTCAGGGTTCTCCAGAGAAACAGAACTGATAGGGGATATGCATATGTAAAGATGTCTATTACAACGAATTGGCTCATGAGATTATGGAGGATGTCAAATCCAAAATCTGTAGAGCTGATGTCATGTACTAGTTTGAGTCCAAAAGCCAGTAGATTGCTGTAGAACCAAGAAGAGCTATGTTCCAGTTTGTAGAGCTAGGTGTCAGATTTCTTTTTTAAAAATTATTTATTTATTTATTTATTTTTCAAACTGTATATTCTTTATTTTTTTTTCAATTAAACATATTTTTTTTATTTTAAAATTGTGGGGTACAGTTAAGGGTCAGGTAAACAAATATGCATCGTTTAGGCACCCTTGTTGATAAAAGGTGTCCCCCCCCTTCCCCAGACAGATATTGACTACCTTTAATCCCACTGCCCTTGCCCTCCCTGTCCAACTCCCATAGATTCACACCACTTTAGATCCTTTTCTTATAGTATTACGATAGATGTTCAAGGTCCACTTATGAGTGAGAACATGTGATACTCAGATCTTTGTTGCTGTGAAAGATCACGCAGTATTATAGACTCTAGTTCCATCCAGGTTGCTGTGAAATTCATGATTTTGTTCTTTTTTTATAGCTGCGTAATATTCCATCATGTATATGTGCCACATTTTTTAAATCCAGTCCTCTTTTGATGGACAGCATGGTTGGTTCCAGGTTCTTGCTATTGTGAACAATGCTGCTATAAACATACATGTGCAGGTATCTTTTTTATAGAGTGATTTGAGTTCTTCAGGGTATATACCCAGCAGGGAGATTGTGGGGTCATTACTCTTCTTACTCGGGGGGTAGAATTAACTTTTTGTTCTATTCTGGCCTTCAACCAATTGAATGAGCCTCCTTACTTTAAGGAGGACAATATGTTTTATTAAATACATCAATTTAAGTGTTAGTCAAATTCAAAAAACATTCTCACAGGGACACTCTGAAAAATTTTTCAACAAATATTTACCTGGGCACTCCATTGTTCAGCCAAGTTGATACATAAAATAACCATCATGCACCTAATACTATTCTAGTGTATTTTATGCTCAAAATCTTTTAGAGATGATGTTATACTTTTCTGTAGTTATAATAAATTCCTATTAATATTTTACATCAAATTTTTTTCTGACCATGATGATCTAAGTGTTAAAAATTTTTTCTAGACGGGGATGTTATGTTGATTATTTTTACAAAATTGACCAAAATAACAAAAAAAATTAGATTTTGATAGACTGTTAAGCATGAACTCTAAAATTTTATTAGGAATTAATATTTTAATAATATGTATACCTGCTTCCTCTTCAAAAAGTTCATATATATATTTAGATGAATAATAAATAGCAATTAATGCAAGACTGAGAAGTATTCCACATCAATTCTATTGCTACTTTAATATAGCAATGTATTTGACTTTTTGTCATATACCTAAAACTTACATAGTGTTCTGTCATTTAAAAAAAATTATCTTTGGGTTGGCAGCTTGATCAGGTCATCTAAATCTTTGAAATCAAAGAATTTCCCATTCACCAGCCCATCCCCTGCATAATGATCTGGACTTACTTAGGTTGTAATACGTATGAACATGTAAAATAATCAGGAGTATGTATCTGCCTTTCCTACTGGCTTGTGAGTCCCTAGAGGTCAGGAACAATGTGACATCTATCCTTGATCCCACAGTGCTATGTTACATTTGTCACATAATAGGTGTAGTTTAGTGAAAATTAAGTAAATGAATATTCAGAAATTCGCTTTAGTCATTTTTATTATTTTCAAAGGTAGATAAATAATATCCAGAACAGGGACTAAGTTAATGAGCCTATATTTGATACCTAAATACCAGAGTTTTTTCAAGCTGTGTGTGTATTTGTGGATTTCTCTTAAAATAAAAAGTTGGTTGCACAACTGTGGGGGTAGACTAAGCAAACCTGAAGTCCACAGGGCAGGCAACTTGGAAGGAAAGAATGTAAGCAGGCTGGAGTTTTAAGGGCAGAAGCTTGTTTTTCAACCACAGACAGCACCCAGTCAGGAAGGAAGACACAGGAGAAATTAAGAGCAGTTGTATATCCAGTCTCCTGGCTCAGGGAGAGTCAAAGCCTTCTTTTAAAAGTCCTTCCAGCTGCGCTTGGAGGCTCAGCCTGTAAACCCAGCACTTTGGGAGGCCGAGGCGAGTAGATTGCCTCAGCCAGCGGGTTCAAGAACAATATGGGCAATTTGGTGAGACCTCATCTCTACAATTTTTTTAAAAAAATTATGCAGCCATAAAGAAGGACAAATATATGGACTTTGCAGCAACTTGGATGGATTTGGAGTGATTTATCACAGAAACAAAGAACTGAGTTCCATATGTTCTCACTCATAAATGGACCTTGAACAATTATAATGCTGTAAGAAAGTGATTGGCAGTAGTGGAAAACAGTCGGGGGCAGGGGAGTGGGATTGGCAATTGAGGGAAACTGCTAGGGGAGGGAGGGGCATGCCTCATCAACAAAAGTACCTGCATGATTAATGTTTATATACCTAACGCTGAATTGTACCCCACATCTCTATAAAAATAAATGAATAATAAATAAATAAATAAATAAATAATTAAAAAAAAAATAGCCAGGCTTGATAGCATGCACCTGTAATTCCTGCTACTTGGAAGACTGAGGTGGAAAGATCACTGGAGCCCAGCCAGTCAATGCTGGGATGGCATACTAGAGAGAGAATTCTGGGGATTGCACTTTGGCCTAACCACGTGAACACATCAAAATGTTGTCACATTCTTCTAGTACTTTGATAAAATTAGGCAGATAATTCCACATACATTTGAAACTAGCAAATATATGAAGTCTTTGCTGTCTCATTTTTGGATTAGAAGGCGCTGATTGTCTCTTCCCATCTGTCTTAGCCTGGATCACTTCTAAAGAAAGCCTTAAATAAAGTGTTATGAGAGCCTGCAATCCCAGTCTTAACAGCAGGAATCAAAGGACAGGAGAGAAAAGCAGAAAAGAGAGATGCAATCAAAAGCTTTCTTATCGAACTGGCCACTAACCAGGATCAAGTGCAATGACTGTCTTCCTCTCTTGGGAAAGTTACCTGAGAGAGCACGTATGAGGAGGGACCACCAAAATTCCGGAATTTATACATTAAAAAGTGTATATTGATTTTTACATGCTTAAACTTTAGTCACCTTCAAAGTCCTCTCCATTTGATGCAATACATCTACCAAAACACTTTTTCCACTGCTCAAAACAATTTTTGAACTCGTCCATTTTGATGTCTTTTGGTGCTTCTGCCATTTTTTGTTTCAACTCTTTCATATCAGCAAAACCTTTCCCTTTGAGGACATTTTTCGTCTGGGAAAACAAAAGTAACTCAGGCAAGATCAGACGAATAGAGAGGGAGGGGCACTGGGGTCATGCTGACTGGTTAAGAACTGCTATTCTTATGACAGAGTCAAAACATATGGACTTCGCAGCAACTTGGATGGATTTAGAGTCTATCATACTCAGTGATCTATCACAGAAACAAAGAACAGAGTACCATATGCTCTCACTCATAAGTAGACCCTGAACAATTATCATAATACTATAAGAAAGGGATTGGCAGTAGTGGGAAACTGCTGGGGGGCAGTGGAATTGGCAGTTGAAGGAAACTTCTAAGGAAGTTTGTTGATGAGGGCGCACTTCATCAATAAGAGTACCTATAATGAATGTTTGTATACCTAACCCTGAATTGTACCCTACATCTATAAAAGAAAGAAAGAAAGAAAGAAAGAAGGAAGGAAAGAAAGAAAGAAAGAAAGAAAGAAAGAAAGAAAGAAAGAAAGAAAGAAAGAAAGAAAGAAAGAAAAGGAAAGAAAGAAAGAAAGAAAGAAAAAGAAAAAAGGAAAGAAAGAAACTGCTGAACACTCAGTGTGGTGTGGGCAGTTGCGTTGTCATGTTGGAAGCCACCTGTTTGCCACAACTCAGAAGGTTTCTTTTGCAAATCATGATGCAACCTCCTCAGAGCTTCCTGATAAGAACTTTGGTAGACCATTTGATCTGGAGGAACAAATTCCAAGTGTTCTACAAGGGGCCTCCATCCACAGGATAATTTTGTGTGTTTTTTTATTCTCCCTTGTTAACAAGGGAACTTAGGGAAAGGTAAAGAATTTACCTCACAGTCCCCATTTTCGTATTGGTACTCCTCCAGAGTATTATTCTCTGTTTCCATGTGGCTAATTTGTGATAGGCCTGCATGGTTCTGCTGTATCTTGCCTCTTGACTTTAGTAGAAACATCCTCAAGCAGGAAACAAAAATTTGGGCAAGTGGCACGAAGGTGATCACAGCGGTGAGACAGAGCACCATGGCAGCAGATGGGGCAGCAAATTGGCCCAAGGCCCCAGAGACAGAATGGACTGAGAGCATCTTATGTACCAGGTAGAATGTTTTAGCCTCACCTGGCTGTCTACGTGATCCCAGTCACCTGTCTCAATTCAGTAACTCTCCAAGCACAAGGATGTAATAACCTGACTTGTGTTCATGGTGGAAATAATATGCAAGGTTGGGAAGTGGCTGTAAGCAAAGCAATTCAACTGTGGGGAGGAGGTCACAAGATGTGCAGCCCGTCTTCTGAGACTGTTCCTGTCTGAGACTGATCACCTTCATACCACTTCCTTGCTCCTGTAGAGGGCTTTTGTGCAAAACCTGGGCTCCACTTCTGTTTTTGAATGGCCCCAGGTAAACACAATGAAAACTTTCTCAGTACACAGAAGAATGCCTATTCCGAGAGAGTACATCAACAAATTGCAGAGTTCAGCAAAATAAGACTTAAATCATCAACTTCCTTGTAGCCTTGATTCCACACATGACATTCCTTGACACTTTTACCAGAGCCTCCGACAATGGCAAACACGGTTTCCCCACTATCGAATACAGTATCCACTTGGAAAGTCTACTGGTTCCAAATAGACCTTGTTCCAGCCAGAACTCTTGGAGGAAATCATTAGAATAGCCTGTGTTAGCCTGGGGCAAAAAGAGTGATAATATAGAAATCAAATTCATTTTTCCCTAAGACTACGTATTTCTTTTAATCCTGTTGCCAGCTGGATAAATAAAATCTGAAAGGAAATTGGGACTAAGAAGAAAATCAAGAAAATCCTTTAATTTAGAAGCTGAATGAATTATTCTTGTATTAGTCTCCTAGGGCTGCCATAACAAAGTATCACAGACTGGGTGGCTTAACCAACAGAAATTTATTTCTCCCAGTGCTGGAGGGGAGAAGTCTGAGATCAAGTTGTCGGCAAGGTTGATGCTTCTTGAGGCCTCTCTGCTCAGCTTGAAGATGGTCTCGCCTTCTGCCGCTGTCTTCACGTGGTTTTACCTCTGTATGTGTCTGTGCCCTGATGTCCTCTTCTAAGGACATCAGTTATATCGGATTCCATGCAAACAGCCTCATTAGATTTTAATTGCCTCTTTAAAGTCCTTACTTCCAGTTAGTCACATTCTGAGGTACTGTGGGTTAGAATTTCAACATATGAATCTGGGGGAGCAAGGATGCATAATTAGGTCCAGGACCAGCCCTGACTAATAAAATGGCTAATTTTTACTTTAATTATATCTTAGTTTTTATTTTTTAGATGAAAATATTATTTTTTCCTTTATCCTCACACAGACCATGGGATTATCTGACTCTAGACCTAATCCTTGATTGTTTCAGACTGTCAAGGAAATACTCTATGACCCTTTCTGTGACCTTGCTGCATGCCATCACTGCTAATTGCTAAATGTAGCCTAAACTGATCTTGTTAAATGAGAAGACGTTTTATGTCTATATGTATCTAAGGAGTGATCAAAATAAATACAGGTACACAGATGAATAGAGAACTTTGTACAAGCCATCAAAATGGAACTCATTGTACAGTATTTATTTTGTTATGTTCATGTGTTTATCTCTTGCACCAGTTCATGAGGTCCTAGAGGGCAGGTATGCCTAATTCAACTTGATCTTAAGATCAAACACAATGCTGAGAATGAATATAATGGTCAGCTAATAACTGCTGAATGAAAGAAATCCGTTAAAATCGTATTTTTGTTTCTGCTGCATTTCAACTGATTGTGTGTAGTTTTTCTTTCTGTTAGTGTAAATCTCTTGAGACTTTCTGGTGAGCATAAAGGAATTAAAAGCAATTCAATTGTATTTATTATGCCTTTAGTAAAGAATGCTCTCAAAATCCAGATGGGGGAAAAGAATGGGATAAACCTAGAAGTTGGAGCTTTTTGAGCTTACTGTTCTTTAATGTTCAAAGCAGCCGACACTCTAAATCTATTTCCTCACTTTCAGTGCTTGTAAGTAAGTGGCAGTGTTAGGGGGGAGGAAGCATCTTGTTCTATTTAGAACTTCTTTTCCTGTGCAGGAAGCTGCTTTTGCCCCCTGCCCCTCAGAGAATCGGGCTGTGTACCGACAGACCTGCGTCTTGTCTTCAACTATTTGCTAACTCTTCTCACCAACTGTGTGCATTTCTGCTTCAGAATCAGCAAGGAAATCACACTAGCTGGCTGTGTTGTTAAAAACACTGGTGTATTAGCTTTCTAGTTGCTAATATAGATGGCCAGTTCCCATAAAACATTTTTCTCATTTGACCAAACATACCCACTGGAGATGGCAGTGATCTTTACAGTCCTCTTTGTGACAGACAGAATCAGTTTCATCTTTCTTAAATGTAATATACATGTATTCATGGACAAAAAGATGAGACATTTTAAAAACTGACATATGTCAAAGTATATTAATGCTAAAAGGTCTTAGAGCACAGTGTTAGCTAGATAAACTTTTTCCTGTGAAGGAGATCTGTAAAGATTCCCTGGATAAGAATGTAGTCTCAATTAACCAGAGATTGTCATAGAATAACTAGCAATATCAGAACAAATATGATTTAATAAGTTTCTAGATGTACCAGATATTTTTAGAGACATTCCACAGAGGAGAGCTAAAAGTTAATTCAATTAAATCAAAATATTATATGTACACAAAACATACACTATAAATTTTTAAAAATTGAACTCCATTAGATAATTTTCTAACTATAACCCAGAAATATTAAAAGTCCAATCTTTATTTTCCATGTACAAGATTACATAGATGTATTGACATGTTTTAGATAATAATTGCAAACAAATTGTTCTCATTGAAGTATAGAAAAAGAAATAAATGCAAGAAATGTAATTTGAAACACAGGAAAAGTGTATTCTGTCATTTTATTGGTAAATGTGGCCCAGTTAGTATCTATGGGATTGGAAACAAAATAAACTGGTTAAATAAATGTTGATCAAACAACAAAATTATATCAAGTCTATATGTGTCGCTTATATGAAAAATATTGGTATTACTGCTTGTACAACTACATATTTTTACAAATTTATGTCATGAATTCTTTTTTAATAATTATGAGAAACCTAGTAGGTAGATATTATTATTTTCTATTTACATATAAAAAATTGATGCTTAAAGAAGGACATCAGTGACCCAAGATTATACAACTAAAAGTAGAAAAGCTAAACTTGAACTCTCATCTTCTGGATCTATCATATCATAGCTGTCTCTTGTGAGCAGGGTCTGAACTATTTATTTTCTCCACTTTAGTTTTTTTTCAATTAGAAAATATACTTTATTTATAAGTAAATTAGAGAGAGAGAAGATTCACCGCCCCAAGGTGAGAAAGGAAGTCAAAGCCAAGAATCATGGCGACAGCCATAGTTCAAAGAACACATGGCCACACCAGTCCAGCAAGGCCATGGCCAATGACTGCTCATGGATGAATCCTTTTAACCATTCCGTTTGATGGAGGAAGTCATTACTTAGCTTATTCTTAGCTTAGTCTTTTTGTCTCAGCATAACTATTAGAAAGAGTTTAGACATTCTACTACAGGCCAAGCAACGGCCTATTCCACCCCTTCGGCAAATCTCCATCAGATGCAAGACCAGGACAGCCCAACCTTTCAATTCATGATTTAGCAAAATAATCTGTAGTTAACTTCATTTCCTTGTCAAGGTGGAACTGCCTGCTCCAGTCCGACTAATCCCCCTACTAACTGCTGAGAATTGTCATAGACATTCCTCATTAGACCAGCATCTTTTTGTTTCTGCAGTTTACTTTTAAAAACTAGAAATCATTGGCCAAGCTCTTGTAGGAACTACCAAACAAGTCAGGAGTAACTTAAAATAGAAAACGGCTAGCAGAACACAGTAACACTGCGTGTCCCTGAGGTGTTTTAATGATCTTTGTCTACTGGCAAACTTTAACTTTTCTTATTCCCTTTCCATTTGCCCATTCAGCACTTTACCAATCACAGAGCTGAGATTCAGATCTCTCCTTTTGTTTATGAGAATCAGACACCTAGAGTAATGAACTTATTTTTGTCCTAGGTAATCCGAGTAATTATTGGAAAATATCAAATAGAACTTAGCTTTTCCAATTTCCATTGCATGTGTAATTAGTTCTATCCTCATAAGTATTAAAAATCTGTTCACAGATTGATACTGTTCACAGGGGGCACACAACTTCTGTCAATTTCTCTGATTCATAAGTGCTTTATAATTCTATTGGACAGATATAAAGATATGAGGCAATTATTAAAATGTCCTTGACCATAAGTTCACCGATACATTTCAGAGCAAAGCAAGATCAATGCAGGCTGTGACTGATAAAGGAGGTAAAACTAGGAAGCTGGGCCTTAATTAGACTCTCGAGATGGGTAGAATTCTGATAGGGGTGGGGCAAAAGAGGATTTTAGGGGGGTAGCAGTCTGACCCTAAACTGTCTGCCATGAACTTTCTCTAGATGCTGGACCAAATTGTGCACAATTCTTAAATTCATTGTTGCTACAAAATACAGGCTTTGGTAATGACTGTTGTGTGCAGTGTTGACCTGAGCAGGGTCGCATGTACAACATGAAAAGTGAGTGTAAGAAGAGCTGTGACTGAAGGTTAAGTTAATTCCAAGGAAAGGTTGCTTTTTTTCCCTCAGACTTGTGAAAACTTTGGTTTGTGACAATAGAAAAGAGAATATCATTGAGGTAAATGTTTCCATTTAAATAATGGCAGTGTACAAAACAACTGAGTCAAAAAGAAATAGCTAAACCTTTTGAGATGCAGTGAGACAAGAGTGATTAAGTAGTGATTATTGCTGCCTTGTTTGCCAGTTCCTACATGAGGTTGGCCAATGTTTTCTAATTTTTAAAAGTGGCTGCAGAAACAAAAAGATGCTGGCCTAATGGGAATGTCTATGATGACTCTTTGGAGTCCATAGGGGGATTAGTCTGGCTGAAGCAGATGGCTTAAATTGATGTGGAGAAGGAGACAGACTATCACGAGATAGAGGAGAGCCTGATGAGCAAATTCACTGGACTTCGCTAAGATTTTTGGTGTTGTTTTGTTAAGGTTTAAGTTAAAATGGATTTTAGCCCCATTCCCTTTTCTTAAGTTTCTTTAAGAGAGAGAAAAAAAGTTGGGGTGGGGAAAAGCAAGAGTACCAAAAGCAAATCACTGAACTTCAAATACTGAAAAAGATATGATAGATATGCTTTCAAGCTTGCCCTGGTATCCAAATCTTGTTACCATGTCCTTCAAATATTTTAAGGAATAATATCTTTCTTGACAAGAATTAATGGATCCCAATATATGTATTATGAACAGACTGCTTCTTGTTTTTTACAGAGTTTACAGACCAAAGAACCTATGTACCTTCCAAGAGAAAAATTTAAATAATGAAATGAAAATTTAATAGTATTATGAAGAGTCTAAAAGGACTTTAGTTTTAGTAGAATCACCCAATTAAGCCAACAGATGAAGAAAAGTCAAAATGCAAATAAACAAGCAAAAAAATAGACAAAGATGCATTTGATGCAAGACCCAATCCCTTCCAAAGGAAATGTGTATATTGAAAATAATCAAATAATATTATAAATTATTATACAAACCATATTCCAAAATAGATTAGGAAATAAAAAGATACTAACAGTGTAAAATTGAAAAATTAGCCTGACTATGGGTGATTTGATTCTTATCTAAATAAAATAGTAATTACAAATTCTCAAACAACCTTACAACTCTGTAATATTGTGAGTTTTTAGTCTATTTTCTAAAAGCATGAACAAAGATAAATATACCTTGACAGGATTAAATAACAAAATTTCTAACATTTAGAATTTGCTGTAATTGATTATTTGTCCCTGCAGCAGAATGTATTTTGCCAAAAATGCTCTTAGAAAAATAATTAGGTGATAATAGACTCAAAGTAGAATTATTTTCAACAAACTAAAAAAAAAAAAAAGACTTGTATTATAAAATATAATAAGAAATCTAGGACAACAATGTTATTTAAAAGAGCTTGTCAAAATCTTGAGGGGGTAAAAAATTGATGAAAATGTTACAATCTGGCAGATTTAAGTAATAGAAATTTGTGAAGACACACAAAATTTTAAACCAGAGCAACAGAAATTGTATGGCAAGTAGAACTGTAAAGACAGGAAAACAAAAGTATGCTATATTTTTATTCTTTGACATCTCAGGAACTCTTTAGAAAATAATGTATAAAACTATTCAAAAATGTAAGACAAAGGTAGTAAATATAAAACTACTATAGATTAAAGGAACTTATGTTGGTGTATGTGGGATGGAGAGAGAGAGAGAGAGAGAGAGAGAGAGAGAGAGAACAGAACAGAATCAACAAATAAGTTTCCCTGGCTAGATTTAAAACGACTGCAAGTTGATCTTTCAAGCTCAACAGTAAGAAGAGCATGGGGTTTTAAATGAAAACCTATACTATGTAGGGTCACATACTTTCTTTCAAGTATAACATTGCATAGTTGTGGATTAGCAGTGCTGTGAAAGCTGCACAGCTCATTATGACAGATTCATCAAACCGTGGATCAAATCTCAGCAAGTTTTATATTGCATGTTACATAAAATGTAGGTGCACTTTTGGGATACTTAAAGATCCAGAATCACCTTTCAAAGTAGACTGAGCAAACACATTGTGGTTTTATGAATTTTATGCATTCACTTCAAATAAAGAGAGAAGGAAAAAGAAATTTGAGCAGGGAAAAATTTTTTTTTAATTTGTTTTCACTAACGTGATTATGATGGGAATAATGGAATAGGTGGGAATAAAATTAAGTATAAGTGCACTAGAGACAGATTTCTAACAGTGCATAAAGAATTGATCTTGAGTGGAAAACAATGACATACTGGTATCTAAATTTTCATGAACGAAATTTAATTTCACTTAAATACCTCAGTGAAATTAAGATGGGTTCATAGATTCAAATGGATCTTCTTTGAAACTATTTTATTGAAATTAAAACTTTTATCAAAGACAATGTGCCTGTATTTCTTTAGATTCAATGATCTCTATCTCTCAGCTTGCTAATCATGAAGGCAAAGCAAGCAGAAAGTATGAAAAAAAGAGTGGAGAACATAGTTATTCATTTCCCCTTTTCTTCATTTGTTGCATCCAGTACTATGCATGGCTTAAAGATTGGCCAACTAATTGACAGAAACAGCAGGGAGAGAGGAGGGGAGAAGGGAAGAAAATGTTTTCTGGTGTCTCAGTTACAGGGGACTGGAATGTTTCAAAATATAATTACATTTTATGGTAGAAGAGAACATTTGAAGCTGAACTCCTTGAAACACTTTTCAGATGATGACTCTTGACTCCTTGTGTGAACCTGTGCAGGATAAAGCACACCAAGCCATTGCCTCAGGCTGCCTGAGATCACTCCCACCTACAAATATACACCATTGGTACTACAGACACAGCTGGCTGATACACTGCCTCCACTATGTTCGTGGGGTTATAAACAAGAAAGCATACTCCAGGGCCTGTATTTCTCACAAGCTATAGGAAACCAGGCAAACCTCCATCGAGACAAATAATTACTGTACTTTTCATTTTCAACTTCTGACTCTTCCAATTCTGTTGACTACTGGGTTGTCTGTGATAAAGTGGTGTTGCCAGGCAACAAGGGTAGTCAGTGCCACAGATAAGCACTGAGCTGGCTGCGAGTGAAAGCACTTAGAGAAAGCTGTGTTTGCCTACAAAGATCTGTGCCTATGACAGCTTCCATGCTGAGAGCCACAAATGGTGGCAAAGCCTACTAATAATATCAATTCATGAATATTGGACTTCAATGAATATTATTCCAAGAAGAGGCCAACAGCTTTGCAGACGACCAAGGGCTCCAGTCCACAAACAAGGTTAATAATAACTGAACTAGAGACAATTAAGTGGTATATAAATCAGAATCTAATTCTGGGAGGTCACAACATGTACCAATCTACATTAGAAGTCATGCACAAAGTGAAATGTTGAGGTTCAACCAATTTAAAAATATTGATGTGGTGAGAATTCTTCATCGGTCTTCCTCAGAGAATGTGTGCAAGGATATCTCAGAATTCTAGGTTGTATCTGCTTGCATTTTATCCTTTTCTGCTAGTGTTTTCCCACCACCCTGCATCAGATTCCCTCCGACTATTTTGAACATGATTGTTACCATGTACCATCTTCAAATGTTTACCCATGTCATTGTATTATCAGATTACACACTATTATTCTGTTACTTTACAACTTGCTATTCCTGACACTTCATATTTGCCAATATTAATGATCTTTGTTTTTTGAACATATTCATATTAAAATGATTTTTTAAAATTTACTAACAAAAATAAATTTAATATCCTTCTCTATTCAACTTATTGAAGTTCATTGGTTTTAGTTATTGCTTTTGGTTTTATGAATTCCATTTATCTATGATTTAGCTAATTATAGCCCTCAGTTCATGGCACTCTGTCATCATTGGTCTGTTCTATCGAGGGTATACATTTATCCACTTCTGTCACTCATTCTAGTCATCCTCTGACTATAGGAGCCTGGTCAACTGCATTTAATTGATAGCTTCAGTGTGAATATATTCTTAAAATGTATACTTATACTTGTTTGTAGTATGTTATTTTATTTTGGAAAAATGGTATTATGTTTTATTCATGTTTTCTTTTTCACTTCTTCCCACCCAGCATCACATATTTAGGACCTGCTCATAATGTCATAATGAGATCACACACACACACACACACACACACACACACACACACACACACACACCTGCACGCGCACATCAACGTTAGGGATTGCTACCTAGTGTCCTATGACATATTTTGTACCATATGATCCTCTTCCCAATCGCCAGAAACTGCTCCAATACACATCCACATCCATAGTTCCTCATGGAGCTGATGGAGAGTCTCTGGGACATGCTAAAGTAGGACTGCAGGGTCCAAGGGAAAATGCTCCAGTGTCATTTTCCAGAAAGGCTGTATGTGTTAACAAGCTTACTAGTAATTCATGACGGTGTCGATTTCCCCATATTAAGAAAAAAAAAAAAGCCGGGCTCGGTGGCTCAGCCTGTAATCCCGCGCCTTGGGAGGCTGAGGTGAGTGGATTGCCTGAGCCCGCGGGTTCGAGACCCGCCTGGGCAACTTGGCGAGACCTCACCTCTACAACAAATAAAAAAAAAATCAGCCGGGCGTGGTAGCGGGCGCCTGTAGTTCCAGCTACTTGGAAGGCTGACCTGGAAGGATCGCCGGAGCCCAGCAGGTCGTGGCTGCGGTGGCCGGGAGCGGCCACTGCACTCCAGTCTGGGCGACAGAGTGAGACTCCAACTCAAAAACAAACAAACAAACAAAAGAGTGAGTTTCTTCAGGTTATTTGTACATGTCGTCGTGGACATTAGGAAAGGACTCATCCAGGCACCTGAATTGTG
>CAUYQG010244319.1:0-27571 GCA_963574415.1 Tarsius wallacei
ACTGAGCCGGGCTCGGTGGCTCAGCCTGTAATCCCGCGCCTTGGGAGGCTGAGGTGAGCGGATTGCCTGAGCCCGCGGGTTCGAGACCCGCCCGGGCAACTTGGTGAGACCTCATCTCTACAATAAATCAAAAAATTAGCCAGGCATGGTAGTGCGCGCCTGTAATTCCAGCTACTCGGAAAACTGAGGTAGAAGGATCGCCGGAGCCCAGCAGGTCGAGGCTGCGGTGGCCGGGAGCGGCCACTGCACTCCAATCTGAGCGACAGAGTGAGACTCCAACTCAAAAAAAAAAAAAAAAAGGTCTGCACTGTTCCTGCACCTTCTTCCCCATCTTGGCTCTGATCAGCTCTACAGCAACGGACATTGATGTCACAGCCTGACAGCCATGGTTACCCACTGCTCCTCAAAACAGCAGCTCTCAAAGTGTGACCTCTGACCACCACCACCAGCAGCACCCACCAGGAAATTGTTAGAAATATAAATTCTCAGGCCCTGCTCTATTCCTACTTCATCTAAGATTCATGGGGTGGGACTCAGCTCTTGGGCTTTAACAAGCCCTCTAAGTGATTTTTACTTGAGGCTAAGTCTGTGTTCGCAACCCTCATTTATTAGAATCACCTGGGGAGATTGCTCGGCCTACCCAAAGGAGTTCTATCAAAAAGACACCTGCACTTGTTATGTTCATGGCAGCACTGTTCACAACAGCAAAAAACATGGAACCAACCTACGTGCCCATCAACAGTGGAATACTATCTATCCATAAAAAAGAATGACATCTTTTGCAGCAACACAGAAACAGGTGGAAGCCATTATTCTAAGTGAATTAACCCAGAAACAGAAAACTGAATACCCATGTCTTCACTTATAAGTGGGAGCCAAACACAGTACACACGGACATAGAGATGGGAACAACAAACATGGGGTATTCTTTTTTCTTTTTTTGACATATCACACAAACATTTTATCTAACAGTTGCAGACCATGACCATCCCCGAGTGTCGATCCCATCATCTAGGACCTGGTAGCCACGCTCAGCGTAGCCTCTGAGCCTCTCGCTCAGACTCCAACAGGGTGAGCACATCACCTTCGCACACCAGGCCTTTCACATTGCGGGTGATGGAGCAGCTCATGTCGTCCATGAATTCCACTGTCCTTGCGAGCTGGTCCTGCTTAGCACTTTGGTGACCCTGGCCAGCTTGATAGGCTGCACATGGCTCATGTCCAGGATGGCAGCGCGGCAGCGGTCAGACGGAACATGGATCCTTAAAGGGAGAGAGGGGAGGAAAGTGTTGAAAAACTACCCACTGGGTACCATACTCTTCATCTGAGTAACAGGTTAACAGAAGCCCAAACTTCACCATAACATAATATACCCATGTAACAAACCTGCACAGGTAGCCCCTGAAGTTAAAAAAAAAAAAAAAGAACTCTCCCAGGGAGTTTTTAAAGCACCCCATTGCCCAAGCCACCACCCAGAACAAATGAACCAGAATCTCTTGGTGTGAGGCCCATTTAGAGGGTGTTTGTAAAACTCACCAGTGATTCAAATGAAGGGTAAACAGTGAGGATCACCATCCTGGGTAAGACCTTGGCATCTCCCAAGTAAATGTCAGGGAACATTTGCAGGCCTAACCCAGAAAGAGTTCTGTAGCTAAGTAAATTTGGAAATGCTAGATTTGACAGTTAACACTTTTCTTTTTATAAAAGACTTTTTACAGCCTTGAATATGTTGATATATTCTCCACAAGTGTGGCAAGACCACAGTGTGCTGAGAATCAGTATCCAAGAAGCACACATTTCAGAAATGCTGCTTTACATGTTATGCTAGAAATTATTTCTACAGCAAGTCAGGGCACCAGAAAGCCAGGTACCTACCTATGCTCTGGTGCCTTGTCTCATAAGCCATCTCTGTATCAGAGCCAGGGTTAAGGAAATGTTATAAAAGGCTGGGTGTGGGGGCTTATGCTTGTAATCCCAGCATTTGGGGAGGCTGAGGCAGGAGGATTGCTTGAGGTCAGGAGTTCGAGAATAGGCCAGACAACATAGCAAGACTCTGTCTCTACAAAAGTAAAAAACTAAAATAAAGAAGTTCATAAAAGAAACATCTCTTTTTTTGTTTGTTTGTTTGTACAATCACTGTCAACAACCCTTTGTCATCCAGCTTTTTTTTTTTTTTAATTCAGTGCCCTGGCATGATCACAACGATCATGGCTCATGTCAGCCTTGACCGCCTGGAATCAAGTGATCCTTCCACTTCAGCATCCCAAGTAGTCTGGCTAATTTTTTTTTTCATTTTTTATTTTATTTGTAGTGATGGGGTCTTGTTATTTTGCCCAGACTGGTCTCAAACTCCTGGGCTCAAGCAATCTGCCTGCCTTAGACTCCCAAAATGCTGGGATTACAGGCTAGTGCACCTGGCCCAGCATTCTTTATAAGTCCATGTAATATAGTTTTCTTAGAATTTATGCAGGGGGGTGGAACATATATCTCTCCTGGTGAACCAGTGTACTTTCTTAAATTATATAATGAGAACTTTCTGTGTTGTCTTGTTTGAACACTAAGTTTTGTGCTCAGTTGTAATTGATTGCTTTAGTTTGGGTAAGATTTTACCTCCCCACAGCTGTAGTCAGTAGTATCATTTATCTTTTTTTAATAGTTCTATGACTTGTTAGTATTTATTGCCACCTATTTCTAGTCTCTTTTAGGAGATTAAAGATATATAGCTTTGGTATAGTTTTTAAAAGAAAAAGGTAATAATAGAGAAGTAATCCTTCTGCAGTTTTCTCTCTCTGAAAATTTCTTGTGCTAACTCTATTTAGAAAAGTTGAGTTCCAGAACTGCAAAGAAAATCTCCAAAACTGCCCATTGTCCCAACACCTACCTCCTATAAAAACTAAGATGATAACAATCTAAAATGTATGATGGTCATATATTTTAAAGGTTAGTATATAGTTCTGAAAATGTGGCTATTATTTTACCTGTTTGGTCTCGTTAGGAGTATTCTTCACAAATACATAATCACCCAGGAAATTCTGAAATAGTGAACTGAATGTCCTAACCAGCACTTTTAAAAAAAATTTGAGTTGGAGTCTCACTCTGTTATAGAATACAGTGGCACCATCATGGCTCACCAAAGCCTCAACCTCCTGGGCTCAAGCAGTTCTCCTTCCTCAGCTTCCCAAGTAACTGGGACCACAGGCACACACCACCGCACCTGGCTCATTTTGAAATTTTTTTAGAGACGAGGTCTTGCTATGTTGTCCAGGCTAGTCTTGAACTCCTAGGCTCAAGCAACCCTCCTGCCTCGGCCTCCCAAAATGCTGAGATTACAGACATGAGCCACCACACCCAGCAACAGCACTTTTCAAATCTGTGCCTAATACTGTGTAACAAATCACCCCAGAAATTAGCAGCTTAAAACAATGAGCATTTATTCTCTCACACAGTTTCTAGGAGCAGCTGAATTGGGTGGCTCGAGGTCAAGGTCTCTCAGGGGTTGTCATCAAGCTATTGACTGGGCTGCAGCTGTCTCAAAGCTTGATTGGGCTGGAGAATCCACTTCCAGCCTCCTCACATGACTGCTGGTGGGAGCCCTCTGTTCCTCACCACGTGGAACTTTCCATAGGCTGCCTGGATGTCCTCACACACAGCAGCTGGCTTCTCCCAAAGTGAGAGATGAAAGGGAGAGAGAACACGCGTGACTGCACCCAAAACGGAAGTCGCCATCTTTTAGAGCCTAATTTCGGAAGTGCCGCCTCTGGTGTTAAATAACATTTCTATTCTGAGTCCACAGCCTCCCTTTAGGAATAGGACTACAGCCCCAAGCCTATGTGTTGTTCTTAAAAAAAAAAAAAAAAAAAAAAGGAATTGGGATTCTTCATATTTCTGAAAAGCTTCCTATGTTGATACACATGTTGATATCCTTGAGTGTTACTTATCTGATTCCCAGGGCATGAGATACAGCAGTCTATGATGCTCCTGGTCAAAGTCTGCCGCTGACAGCCTGTTCCAGCTGGGGCATCTGTGGTGAAAACATAAAGGAGAGGGAAAAGTGTGAGAAAAGACGCGATTAGTAAGTCACCGACCTTTAGAAGTGTGATGGTTTCCCTCCAGAACCCTTGTCTTAATGGGAGGAGCCATTCATTCTTTCAAACCAATAGTTATGGAACATTTTCCATATGGTGACACCATTCTAACCTCTGAGGAGAACAGAGTGAACAAAACAAGGTCCCTGCCCTCTAGGGGTTAACAAACTGTGACAAAGTCAAGCATTCCCAGAGAAAGAATACAGAAGGAACAAATATTTTATCTAAAAAACTTATATAGGATCAGACACAATGGCTCACGCCTGTAAACCCAGCACTTTTGGATACTGAGGCAGGTGGATTGCTTGATCCCAGGATTCAAGACCAGCCTGGGCAACATGGCAAGACCTTAACTACAAAAAAAAAAAAAAAAAAAATTAGCCGGCATGATGGTGCATACCTATAGTTTCAGTTATTCAGGAAGCTGAGGTGGAAGGATCACCTGAGCCCAAGAGGCTGAGGCTGCGGTGAGCCATGATCATGCCACTGCACTCCAGCCTGGGTGATAGAGCAAGATATATATATATAAATATAAAATATATAGCTGTTATTTTATCTGTTTGGTCTCATTTAATACGTATATTAAGAATACTTAGCCGGGCTCGGTGGCTCAGCCTGTAATCCCGCACCTTGGGAGGCTGAGGTGAGTGGATTGCCTGAGCCCGTGGGTTCGAGACCCGCCCGGGCAACTTGGTGAAACCTCATCTCTACAATAAATCAAAAAATTAGCCGGGTGTGGTAGCGCGTGCCTGTAGTTCCAGCTACTTGGAAGGCTGAGGCGGAAGGATCGCTGGAGCCCCAGCAGGTTGAGGCTGCGGTGGCCGGGAGCAGCCACTGCACTGCAGTCTGGGTGACAGAGTGAGACTCCAACTCAAAAAAAAAAAAAAAGAATACTTAATATAGTTCTCACTGTATGTCTGACATGGTTCCAAGCACTTTGAAAATAATTAAATCATCTACTCCTCATAATAAGCCATGAATGTCATCTCCATTGTATGGATGGGCCACAGAGAAGCTGAGTAACTTTCTCAGTGCCACACAGCCAGCTTGTAAGTGACAAAGCTGGACTTTGAACCCAGGCAGTCTGGCTGGCTAAAAAGTGCGGATCTCATTGATTTTTGAGAAATCGCTGGTGCCAGTTAGATGCTAATCCACAAACAGTACATTTTGATCATTAGGTGCTGGTGTAGAAATTGACCAGTGACCCAAGCTTCCAAGTTCCTCTTTTTAGAAATGTTCCCTTTAACCTTGTGTCTTTTGGCTGAGAAGTGAATCAGGGTCCACAGAAGAGCTTTCTAGAAGTGGCCTGAGACAAACCAATAGGAGTGGAGAATCAGAAGACTCTGCCAGGTATCAAGTCCAAATGATGAGGTAAAGCTTGGAAACAGAAACCCAGCAGTAAGGTTGGAGGCCCATACAGTCCAGAGCACTACAGGCTGAGGCGGGACCATCAGGCCATGGCAAGAGGTCAGGCTGCGGCTGTAGACGATAGGTCCTGGGTAGTACCCAAGAAGCACTGCTGGGGTGGGCATGGAATTGGAAGGACACCCCTAAGCAGATCAGTTTCACCAGATTATTTTCCAGCTTATTGACCATGATTGTTACAGGAAGCCAATAAAAAAAACAAAAATGCGGCCTTTGTCTTTTTCTTCATCTGTTATGAAGTCATTTCCACTTTCTGCAAAAATTTCAAATGATACTTAGTGAATACAGAAAAAAGTAGAAGTCTCCCCTGTTCCGACTCACCAATCTCGGCCTCCAGAGGTAACTAATAAGAGTATATATCCATGCGGGTTTCCTTTTTGTTCAAATAGGGCATCAAACTATACATCTGCAACTTAAGTAACATTGCTTGAATGTTGTTCTGTGTTAGTTATTAGTTAGTTGTTACATGTTGCTGATTATCCATGTTAGTCCTTGTTGATCTATTTCAATCTTTAAAAAAATATATTGTTTTTTCTGTAGAGACAGAGTCTTGCTATGTTGCCCAGGCTGGTCTCGGACTCCTGGCCTCAAACAATCCTCTCACCTCAGCCTCCCAAAGTGCTAGGATTATAAGTATGAGCTATCATGCCCACCTCTTCCATTCTTTTTAGAGCTGCATGGCATTCCATCATTTATATCACAATTTTATAACATCATGATTCCTGATTGAGATTAAGATTATTCCCGATAGCGAAAAACTGGAGTCATCACCAACAATGGCCAGAGAAATCCTCTTTTTAACGGTTTAACATTTGACTTGTGAAGTCCCACTCATGAGCTCTGCCTCACTTCACCTCACCCATCAAATCTCTCAGCCTGAGAAAGCTGTAGAAAGACAGACTATTCAGAGGCTGTTCAGAAATCACTTACAAATGCAATGCCTATTAATTTTACACTATTAATTTCTAAAAGATTTTTTTGTTTTTGTTTCTGCTTTTGAGACTGGGTCTCACTCTGTTGCCTATGCTGGAGTGTGGTGGCATGATGATTCACCGCAGCCTCCAACTCCTGGGCTCAGGTAATCCTCCTACCTCAGCCTCCCAAGTAGCTGAGACTACAGGTGCATGCCTCCACACCCAGCTATTTCTTTCTTTCTTTCTTTTTTTTTTTTAAGAGATGGGGGTCTCTCTATGTTGCCTCAGCTGGTCTCCAACCCCTGGTCTTGAGCAATCCTCCTGCATCAGCCTCCCAAACTCATGGGATTATAGGCACGAGCCACCACAACCAGCCTTATTTCTAAAAGTTGAGAAAGCAAAGTTTGTTTCTTGAATTCAGCAACTGCTGGTGGTAGTTATAGCTCCATGCTATGAATGAGTAGAGACAAATAAAAGCAAATGTCCTCATTTCCCTTCCCCCAATTTTGGATTACTATATTATTTATGTTATATGTTATGCTGTATTTCATGTTTTTATTTTATTATACACTTGTATGCTTGGGATTTACAATAGTCACATTCTGTTCTTTAAATCATGATTGTGCGTGCATTTGGGTTAGCCCTATATTTAAATAGATGTAAGGCTCCACTTTAGCCCTGGACACTGAGCTTGCCCCTTTCCTAGGACTTTATTTTGATTCATCTCTTTATTATCCACTTTTTTCTTAATTGAATATCTCTGTGGAAAAATCTGAGGTCAGCCTGCTCTTTCTTCCCTTATAAGGAAGTTGTTTTTTCTGCCTTGATGTTCATGGAATTTTTATATAGTCCTTAACATTCAGTTCCCTGACTTACTATGTGTCTTCGTGTTGATTATTTTGTTGTCAGACACCTCCCCCACAAAAATCTCTCTTAATCTGTATAGTTGGAGCATCCTTTATTTCCGTGAAGTTTTCTTTTATTTTATTTGTGGTATTCTTTTTTCTCAAGTTCCATTTCTTCTGTTCTCTACTTCAGGGACACCATTATCCTGTATGTTGGCTGGCTGTCAACTGTAGGTAAGAGCGGCCACTTTCTCTCTGTTTAATTTCATTTATATGGGGTATTTTTCTTTTAAATACTATTTTTTCTCTCTAGTCTGACCTCCATCGCTGAATATATTTTCAACCATTCTCTGTTCTAATGAGATTTTTATTTCTATGATGGTTTTATTATTTTCCATTTCTTTCATTGCCCTTTCAGCCTTATCTTCTTGTGTGTTTGTTTTTTTAATTTAGATTTGTTGGGTACATGTGAGGATTTGCTTTTGTAAGTAATTGCATGCAGGTAAGGTTTGGGCTTTGAGGGAGCCCTCTCTCTCTGGGTAGTGGACCTGGTACCCAGTGGGTGGTCGTGTGCCCCTTATCCTCCCTGCCTCCCTCCCTCCTTCCCTCCCCCTATTAGTAGTGCTCCACACTTGTTCTCACGTGCCCAGTGTTTAGGGCTGCTTATAGGTGAGCCCTAAACACATTGTTCTTTGTTTTGGAGATAGTTCGCTTGGAATGACGGTCTCTAGCTGCCTGGCTTCATCTTCTTTTTCCTATGCTTCATTGATCTCTTCTATCTCATTTAAACCTCATTTCACAAAGAGTTTGTATATTTTCAAAATTTCTTTGAGAATGTAATAAATATGTATCTGAAATATACTGAAATAATCCTTCAGAGTATCACTCTTTTTTTTTTTTTTTTTTGAGTTGGCATCTCACTCAGTCACCCAGACTGGAGTGCAGTGGCCGCTCCCGGCCAACCCCAGCCTCGACCTGCGGGGCTCCAGCGATCCCTCCGCCTCAGCCTTCCAAGTAGCTGGAACTACAGGCGCATGCTACTACGCCAGGCTAATTTTTTTTATTATTATTATTGTAGAGATGAGGTCTCACCAAGTTGCCCGGGGGGTCTCGAACCCACGGGCTCAGGCAATCCACTCACTTCGGCCTCCCAAAGCACGGGATTACAGGCTGAGCCACCAAGACCAGCCAGAGTATCATTCTTTTATTTTTATTTTTTATTTTTTTATTGCGTCGGAGTCTCACTCTGCCACCCAGGTTGGAGTGCTGACCACCGCAGCCTCGACCTGCTGGGCTCAGGCGATCCTTCTACCTCAGCCTTCCAAGTAACTGGAAATATAGGCATGTGCTGCCACACCCAGCTAATTTGTTTTTTTAATTGTAGAGATGAGGGCTAGCCAAGTTGCCCAGGCTGGTCTCCAACCTCTAGGCTAAAGTAATCCTCTCTCCTCTGTCTCCCAAAGTACTGGAATTTCAGGTGTGAGCCATCATGCCCAGCACGGGTATCATTCTTTACCTGCCTTGTGAATGTAGAGTTTCTTTCCTGCTTTGTTTTTGTTTTAAATATGCTTTTAGTGTTCTTGATACGCCTAAGTCTATATGACAACGTAGATTCCGCGCTGAAAGAAATGCAGGCCTTTTCTGCTTACTATTTGTTTACAAAGTGTGGAAAGGAGTTGGGGTAAGCTGGGACAGCTGCAGGCTTCAAATTGGGTCTGATTGCTCAAATAGTGTTTAGCCATATTTTGCCATCTTCTCTTACGTCTCGAATGCATGGGTCATCCAGGCAAGATGTCAGGAATGCTTGTGATGGAGACTCTCAGGTCTCTAACATTTTGTTTGATGATTTATGTTTATTTATAGCTGCTTCTTTGAATCTAAGCAACCATGAAAGGCTGGTTGCCATTACTGCTTTTCCACCTTTTCTGCCTCTCTTCCTAAACAGGAATTGTATTTGGGGGGAAATAAACACGTTTTTCCCAATAACTTACTCCCACCCTCTGATCACTCTTCTTCTCTGAAGAGTGGAACCATTCCCACCCCAGGAGAAGGTTCTGCATTTCTTCTGTGTGCTATCCACACCTTCAGTATTTGTTAAAAGTAAAACAGGATCCCTGGCGCTCCTTACATCACTTACTTTCAGAGAAATCTGTATCCATGTGGAATCTAGAAGGCGTGTTTCAGCTCTTGGTGGCCTGGCTTAGACTTGGTCCAGACCCACCCTATTTGGCAAATAATGTGATCTGAGATTTTAGCTACTTCCTAGTTTAATTGTAGATAGACTTTTTATATCAACATTTCATATTTCAAAAAAATCATTTTGGTAAGTTTCATGGAAGAGGGGGAAAGAAAACATATGTTACACCATCATCTTTTAGCTAGAACATAAAAATTCTTTTTAACTCTCTAGTTCATGGGCTACCTGGATTATGAGCATTTTGCTTCACTTAGTTTTATTCAAAAACATTGACTAAGGAGATAATAGATATAGAAGAGTCTGTAAGATATCACTTAAGATACAAAACTTAAGACCTACTTTCAGGGAACATATGGCGTAACATGGGTTAGAAAAGAAATCTGTAAGTAGTCACAAGAAGATGCATTACATGGAAACAATGAATAATCATTATTATGACGGTGATGATGATGACAAAAGGAGCTATGGAGGGTGAGCCAAGAGTGTGATCACATTCCGCTGAAGGGCTGGCAAAAGTCCAAAGGAAAGAGACGAAATGAACTTTCAGGCCTTCCCTTCTGTTAATGTACATGTCATTTTTTTTTTTTTTTTCTGAGTCAGGAGCACAGCGGCATAATCAGGGTTCACCTCGACTCCCAGGCTCAGATGATCTTTCTGCCGCAGCCTCCTGAGTAGCTGGGACTACAGGTACACGCCACCATGCCCGGCTAATTAAAAAAAAAATTTTTTTTTGTAGAAATGGGTGGGGGGAGTCTTACCATATTGCTCAGGCCGGTCTCGAACTCCTGGGCTCACACAATCCTCCTGCCTAGGTCTCCCAAAGTGCTCTCAAAGTGTAAGCCACCATGCCCAGCTGTTTTTCTTTTTCTTTGGTAAAATAGCTAATACTACCAGCCTGTTATAAGGATCAAGTGGAATCGTGCATTTCAAGACCCCTGCACAATGCCTGGCTCATACAAGGTGATTTATAAGTGTTTATTTTCTTTTCAATTAAGTCTATTTGTGTAACAAGCCTCATTCTTTCATTGCCATGTGAACATTTTTAAAACATATGAACGTATGGAGATTTTTAAAAAATGAATGTTCTTACCTCTTGTTAATTATCTCTGTTAGGTAATTGTGTAATTCTTAACTATGGCATGGTTCTATTAACTGTCTATCTAAAAAAATCAAGTGAGACAATCGTTGTGAAAGTGTTCTTCAAACTGTCAAGTAATAACCAGTGTAAGGAAATGTTATTATCATCATGTGAACCTTATCTTATATTCCTTCCTTCAAAAAGAAATCCTGGCCCATCCACCCTACCCCGCTTTGAATGGGAGACACCTTGAGCAAATTTGAATGGGGTTTTTACACTGGTGTGTAATTAGACAAGTTTTCTACTGATTGAAGTTCATTTTTCTGAGAGTAGTTAGGGTCTGCCTGAGGCTGGCTTGGAACTCTGCCAGTGTTTTCCATAGAGGTGCAACATACACATAAAAAGAAAATAGGTCAGACTCTCTTATAGTGAGCTGCCTCGTTCCTCAGCTAAAGGTCATTCTTAATCCTCCTGCAGCTCCCAGAATGCTGTGTGCAGTGGTTTTTAAAATAGTCCAGGAAGGAATGGCTTCTATAAAGCAAAGCAGGGAACAAATTCTTCATGGGAGCCAGAGACCCCAAATGTTTCCCAATTCCATTTAAAACACTGCAAAGATGAAAACATCTAGGAAAACGTCGTGGTAATATTTTTCCCATGGTGAAATTTGAAATGACATCCCTGGATAGAACTATGGCTTGCATAGAACTATAGAAGGCTTCTCTCTTATCAGCCTTCTATGAAAGGGGATGGAAAAAGAGGTGGTTTCCTGGGCCAGTGTCACCCAAGTGCAGGATGTTTTGTTTTTGTTTTTGTTTTTTTTAGTTGGAGTCTCACTATGATGACCAGGCTGGAGTACAGTGGCATGCTTACAGTCACTGCAGCCTCAACCTGCTGGGCTCAGGTGGTCCTTCCACCTCAACCTTCCCAGTAGCTGGAATTACAGGCATGCACCACCACACCCGGCTAATTTTTTGATCTATTGCAGAGACGAGGTCTCGTCAAGTTGCCCAGGCAGGTCTCAAACCCCTGGACTCAGGCAATCCTCTCACCTACTCCTCTCAAAGTGTTGGTATAATAGGCATAAGCCACCACGTCCAGCTAGCAGGATGGTATTAAGAGTGGCTGGGAAGTTCCCACTAAACCCAGTGACCACCAGGCTGAGATCAAAGTGAGACTACACTGCTTTCAGAAATATGGAAATCAAAAGGAACCCTGAGCACGCCATGAGGCACACCCGGACTCTAGGAAGCACGTGACATTGAACACTGTGCACCTGTGACAACTGGGCCTGACCTGCAACGCTGCCTCCTTGTTCCCTTTGCCTCCTGTCTCAGGAGGAACCACAAGCCTCCACCTCCCACAGAAGCCAACCACATTCACTTCCCTGGAGGCTCCGGGAGTCCCTTCATCAGAGTACTTTCCACCGGATGAACTACATGTAATTTACCATTTCAGAGAAGGGTCTATTTTCAAAAGTAAATGTGTTGTTCTCTGAATGTGATCTCATTTCCACAGCTCCTAAGCCTATAGCCGCTAGAGTTTCCTTTTTTCTATTCATAGCAGTTCCCCCACCTAGTTTTGACTCAACCCTTATCAGAGCGTGCATAGCTCCCTGAGACGTTTGTCTGGAAATGCCATGTATGTGACTCAGAAGCCAACAAGTAAGGCGGCATGAGCACTCCTTCCTCATCCCTTGGTTTCATTATCCTGTATGTTCTAAAAGCACTGATTTTTTATCTAGCTTCTCTGTGTGTATTAGCTAATAACATATACGGACACACACAAAATACATTCTTATATATTACATATTTTACATAAGTATGTATGCACATATATGTGAAATTTGGCCAATGCCAATATAATTGACTGCAAAAATCATACACATTAAAAGATAAACAATGATAGCACCATCTCTTAAAAAATTATACCAAAATCAGTCAGGCGCAGTGGCTCACGTCTGTAATCCCAGCACTTTGGGAGGCTGAGGTAGGAGGATTGCCTGAGCCCAGAAGTTTGAGACCAGCCTGGGCAACATAGTGAGACTTCATCTCTACAAAAAATTTACAAAATTTTAAAGCATTAGCTGGGTTCAGTGGCGCATACCTATAGTCCCAGCTATTCAGGAGGCTGAGGCAAAAGAGTTTCTTGAGGCCTGGAGGTCAAGGCTGCCGTGAGCCGTGATCAGGCCATGGCATTCCAGCCTGGGTGACTGAGTGGAGTCCTGACTCCAAAAAAAAAAAATGATACCCACATCAAAAACTGTGGCACTGAAAAGCTTAAAGCATATTATTTCTGAGGTCTATGAAACTCTTTAGCTTTTTTGAACACATTCTAATCAAATACTGCCTCATTGTGGAAATCAGTATATCTTTTGCCTCCTTTTAGCCCTTAAAATAAAACTAGTTCCCTCAAGCCAAAAACAGGGTAGGTTTTGTTGCGATTTCTGCTCATGTGGTAGCTCATGCTGGGGAAGTGGTTGCAAATGTGTTCATCGTGCCCACACCTGTGGCTACCCCTGACTTGAGGCTGCAAGGTAGGGGTATGCAGACTCTGTCCAGTTGGTGCCTGACCCTAACATTTCTTGCCTCTTTCTGCTTGCCCTATTCTGACACTTCTTGATGTGGGCCTAGCTTCCCTTTCTCTGGCTGCCAGTCTGCTTTTGTATTGGTCTTCTCAGCTTCCCTCAAGGGGCCAAGCCAATTCTAAAAGTTTATTTTGATGAGTAGTCTAAAAGCTTGACTGTCTGTGGTAGAAGTCTCTGGTCACCTTAGCAAACACACAAAGCAAATATACACTGACTGTAGATCCCAAATGAATTTTACCATTTTCTGCCATTAAACGTAGACTCCAGAAGCCTGCCAGTTGGGGATGGCTGCGAAAATTGGGTTTTATGAGTAGATACACCAAGAAGACACAGGTGATGCTGTTTTTAGTCCATGTGATTGTCCTTTGGACCAGCAGTAAAGAAGCCACTCTGTCAGGGGTGCTTACCTTGGGGCCTACAGACATCCAAGAGACTCTTGGATAGAATCCCTAGATTCTATAAATTTGGATGGGGAAAATACCCATTTATTTATTTTCACTAACCTGTAACTAAGCTTTAGCATCTCTTTTCATTTAGAAGGTAGGTAACTGTCTTGGTCTGTTTGTGTTGCTGTAGAGGAATACCAGAAGTTGGGTAATTTACAAAGAAAAGAGGTTTGTTTGGCTCACACTTCTGCAGGCTGTACAAGAGGCATGGCACCAGCATCTGCTTCTGATGAGGACCTCAGACTGCTTCCACCGTGGTGGAAGGTGAAGGGAGCTGGCATGTGCAGAGATCACATGGCAACAGAACAATCAAGAAAGAGGAGAAGGTACCAGGCTCTTTTCAACAACCAATTCTCTGGGGAACTAAGAAGAACTTGCTTACTCCCACAAGCCATTTGTGAGGGATCCACCCCTACAACCTCATCACCTTGCACGAGGCCCTACCTCTAACACTGGGGATCAAACTTCAACATGAGACTTGGTGGGACGAAACCCACCATATCCAAATCAGAGCAGTAACAAACCATAATAGTTACCTATGACTTTGTCATCAACAGTTGTTGCCAATGTCTAGAAATATCATTTACCGTCATCACTATTTTGAAGGCCCAATTCTTATTGAACCCATCAATAGATCTTATTTAATGTATTGATAAAGAAGCATCTATGGAACAACATCACATATTTTTTTAAAGTGTTTGATAACTATTCTTCAATATAATTGGTGTCCTTGGTATACTATGTATTTTCTTTTATGATTTTAAAAGCATCCTTCTGAGGAGTCAAAGGCTCCTTAGACAAGACATCCAAAGGGGGCCACGTCTCAAATCAAAGATTGAGACTTGCTGTGATGGGTTTCACAGATGAACTTTAATTGCCGGTTATAAATCATCAATCACAATAGAAACATGGCAGATGATCATGACCAATGCTTAAGGAATTTAATTTAGGCATGGGCTTCTAATAGGGGTTTAGCCTCTGTAGGCTAAGACACTTCAATGAAAGGGTGGAGAGAAAGAGCACCTATTGTCAGCAAGTTTTCAGATCTGCAAGGCAAACCATTGCATAACCATAGGCCTGATTCACTCTTTGACCTCCTTTATTCTGCTTGCTGAGATGATGATATTTTTGTCTTCAAGGATGATTATAGGTTACTAGGCCTGAAGGTTCAAAATTGCCCTCTGCAGCTTTTGTAAACTCCTCTGACTCTTTATTTATTGAATTCCCTGGTTCTCGCCCTATAAGTTCTGGCTTATAACTTTGGTTTAGGATTTCATTTAGAACTTGACAGTGAAAAAAGATTCTTTGTCTCCAACAGAAGTTGACTCCATCGTGTCAGGTCCTACCGGACTTGAAATTATTTTTTACTGAGTTTCAGCTGATTCATATTCTCAATGGCTGACTCAGTTATGACTCAATAATGACAACATCATTTTAAACTTATGAAATCTGAAGAGAACCTTGGACAGAAATAGAAGAGAAAAACATGCAAGACAAATAAGAATCAAAAGAAAACATACCAAACGAGTGATGGCTGGGGTTCCTTTGCCTTGGTATAAAATAGAAACTTTGCTAATAATAACACATCATTTACATCTGAGTAGTGCTTTGATAGTCATTATTTTGTTTGATGTCTGTGGCAACTCTGTGAGGTAAGCAGTGGTGAAAGCTGAATCCCGGAGGACCTAGAAGACCAACTGGAGGCCACGGACTCCAAGGTGGGCCTGATGGAAGATGGGGGGCACCAGAAGGGTAGGCTTCTGCTCTCTGGGCATGGTTTTCTCCTCCCAGCACAAAATTCAGGCAGCTTTAGTACAACTAAGTGAACAAAACAAACCAAAAAAGAACTGTGTGCTGACTGAAAGCTAAACGAGATTTGGGAGCAAAACAGTAAACATGGGCACGATGCCCATGTTTTCTGAGCGAGTTCTTAATGTTGGTAACACTCACAGAAGAGAGAAAAGGCCAGAGAAGAATCACTGGCCATTCCAAGGAAAAGAAAGAAATGAAAATATACACGGAAGGCAGAATCCAACAAGAGAAACTGGAGACTTGAAGGCCAGGTGCCGTGTAATCCAAGCACTTTGGGAGACTGAGGCAGGAGGATTGCTTGTGCTCAGGAGTTTAAGTCCAGCCTGAGCAACATAGTGAGACCTCATCTCTACAAAAATTTTGTAAAAATTGTCCAGGCATGGTGGTGTGCACTCATAGTCCCACCTACTTGGGAGGCTGAGGAGGAAGGATCTCTTGAGCCCAGGAGGTCAAGACTGAGGTGAGTTGTGATCATCCCACTGCACTCCTACCTGGGTGACAGAGTAAGACCCCCAACTCAATGGAAAAAAAACAAAACTGAGAGTCAGCTTTAAGTTCTATTTTAATTTACTGCTGAGCTACTCAAAGGTTTGGGTTTTTAAAAGTATGTATTATACATATTTATATATAAACATATATATTATTTATAAGCATTTAACTAAAAATATATACAGATATTTAAAGCATTCTTCATGCTGCCACTAGGCAATATGGTCTATAATACAAACAATAAAGTATTTGTTTTTTAAAAATATATTGTTTATATAGTTTGTTGAATCATATCCAATAAAAAATCACCTAACATGATTAGTTCTATTTACAAATAAGTAAATAATGTCAACTTTTAGTTACTTTTTATTGCAATAGGACAGATTTTTGCTTAGCTTAGTTCAGTTTTTTAATTATTTCTTTCTCAACTATAGAAAAACCTTAGTGCTCATTAAAAGAAAAAGGAGAGAGGAAAAAAAAAAAAAGAGGCCACAGGGCCGGCTGTCTCTAAGCACTGTGCATGTGGTTAGATGCTACTCAGGTTTCCAGATCCTGATTTGAGTCTCAGGGACCAGAACTGTGTACGTCCCACAAAAGGCCCTTTGAAACTCCCTTCCCTTCCTGGTCTGACAAAGCCCTAGATGCCTGACCTTTGAGAGACGGACGCATTGGTTTGACTTGGCCTCTGATCTCTCTTGAAGACCCGTGAGCCACACGCTCGTCTGACTGAGATCTGCTGCCTGCTTCCTCCATTGTATTTAGCCCTTTGGAGATTTTCCTAATGAGCTGTCTGTTTGCCTCCGGCCTTCCAGCCAGAAGATGAATGTGTGCAAATCATCAACTAGGTACCCAGCACTGGGACTTAAAGGGAGCTGTTCCATATATTGTGAAATCCACCCACTCTGGAGCTCTTGCCAGGGCTGAGTCTTCATTCTGTTTGGCCCTTGGCAGGGCTGGTTGCTACCCTCTAGCAAGAGCTGGGCCCAGCCTCACACATTCTCTCAAATGACCACCTCCCCACCCAACAGGCAGACCATGCACATGGAATTCACAGAGGAGAAGGAAAGATTTAAAATTTTAGAATCAACCAGGTGGCTACCAGGAAAGAATTTTTTATGTTTAGGTTGTGGCTTTGAATGGTCTTGATTTTGAAGGTGGGATAGCAGAATATGAATCCCCACATTATTTATTCATGGTGACTTTAAGGGTCAACACCTGGTCCTGCTTTCTATCGCTCTACAGATGGGTTTTGCTCCTTCCCTGCTTCCCAGTCAATCTTCCACCCAAAGCTGACGTGACTCAGAGTTAAATCCTGCTGGACATCAGGAACTTGTCTAACCTCAATCTGCCTGAACACGAACTATTTCAGTCCTGTCTTTCACCTTTGCATGGCCCCAGTTCATTGAGGAAATTGTAGACCTAGTCCTTTCAGATACTTTAAGACCACATGATACAACTGTATTCCTTAGTGTGGTGATAGTTTGGCATCTTTGTTTTCATGGAGTTGATGAACTCTAAGTATATAGGGTCATTCTCTTCACATATGTAAAAATTTGTATAATCCTAAGCTTTCATGTCTTCTAAAAAAATTATGTGCATATTATGGCTGAACACAATGGCTCATGTCTGTAATCCCAATACTTTGGGAGGCCACAGCAGGAGGATTGCTTGAGCCCCAGAGCTTGAGACCAGGCTGGGCAACATAGCAAGACCCCATCTCTACAAAAAAAGGGTTTATGTACATACTTTAACTAGGTCTTACATAGACCCTTTATATAAAATGGGCATTGATGTTTTTATTTTAAGACCCAGGAGGTGCTATGTAACCAATTCTCCTAACTTGTAAGAAGGAGTTTGCATGCCAAAGTGGAAGAGCCTATGAAAAATAAACCCATGGGAATCAACTTGGGTGGTCCCATGGTTGCTCTATTTCGACTCTAGGCCATACCAGATGGGGCTGAGAAGATCTGGGGTTGATTTAGCAGCTGTTAGGTATCACCAAATATTGTATGAGACTTTAAAAAACCTTGAAAAAGCCAGATGCAGTGGCTAAAGCCTGTAATCACAGCATTTGGGGAGGCCAAGGCAAAAGGATTGCCTGAACCCAGGGGTTCGAGACCAGCCTGGGCAACTTGGCGAAACCTCATCTCTACAATAAATCAAAAAATTAGCCGGGCATGGTGGCTTGCACCTGTAGTTCCAGCTACTTGGAAGGCTGAGGCGGAGGGATTGCCTGAGCCCAGCAGGTCAGGGCTGCGGTAGCTGTGAACATGCCACTGCACTCCAGCCTGGGCAACAGAGTGAGATTCCAACTCAACAAAATTTTTTAAAAGCCCTTGAAAAAATATATATATATGAAATATATATGTATATACACACAAATTTGCACACATAAAAAACCAGATGGAGAATCCCTCTCTCTTTTGAGTCAGGGGTCGCACTCTGTCACCCAAGCTGGAGTGCAGTGACATTATCACAGCTTACTTCAGCCTCAACCTCCTGGGCTCAAGTGTTCCTTCTGCCTCAACTTTCCAAGTAGCTGGGACTATAGGCACACACCACCACACCTGGCTAATTTTTTTGATGTTTCATAGAGATGAGTGCTCGCTATGTTGCCCAGGCGAGTCTCCAACTCCTGGACTCAAGTGATCCTCCCGCCTCAGCCTCCAAAAGTGCTGGGCTTACAGGCATGAGCCACCATACCTGGGGAAAATACATCTCTTAAAGGAATCACAATAGCACTTTCAAATAAAAAAACACATTGCCCAGAGCATCTAATATATAGTGTGGGCATTTTTATATGTAGCTTTATTAATAGTTTGGAGAAAAAAATTATATGCAGAAGAATTTTTAAATTATATTTTCAGACCTCACTCCCCTGCACCCCAATATCCTTTCCTTGGTGACCTCGTGCTAGACAAGAATGAAGGCAAGAATGAAGGAACAGAAGTTGCAAGACCTATCCAACATTCCGTTCCTACTTCTCCTCCCTCTCCCTTGACAGGAAGAAATCATGGGGCCTGGGATTTCTGTCAACATGAGGTTCCTGCTCAATTCCCTGGGGAAGGTAAACCCCAGGCCCTGGCCTCCCAGTTTCTAAAGCTAGACAGTCAGGCCTAGTGTGAACCATGAGTCCAGAGCAAGCCTGGTTGGTCACGGGATGGCCACATCAAATCAAAACACACACGCAATTTGGGTATGTTTTCCCTGCAAGTTTTGGATGGACATGAGAGTGGGAGCTCCAACCTCTGACCCCCTGGGTCCCCTGTCACCACCCTAGAACCTGCAGGATAAACGGCTCCACTCTGTGGCTTGGGATTCGCCTGGTGGAGACAAAGAGTTTGTTTAGCCTTGCACATGAATGAAACGTATGTGGAAAAGAAAACCTCACCAACCTCGGCCTCCCCAAGTGATGTCTCTCCCACACCCCTCATGGAAAGCCCTGCCAGGGAAAAATCAATCTTCTGGGCTTTAAACCTGCCTTCTGTCCCGGTCACATGCTGCCACTCACAAGGCATTGTGGGGGGGGGCGGTTCTATCACAAGGCAAACAGAGCAGGAGTGGCTGGAAGGAGAGGACTGCGCTTTAAAAGCTTTTAAATGCTTTTAAAATGACTTACTGAAGAAGTGAGCTATCTTCTACTCCTCCTTCCCCAGAAGCACAGATATTAAGGTTACCTAGAAACCTGTCCAGGAAGCATGTGGCAAATAGCAACCATGCAATAGAAACATCCGGATTTGTCATCTAATAGGAGATGGTATCAGCAAAGTCATATTTGGGTAGAGGTGGAATATAAAACTTAATTAGTTTGCATGTGCTGCCTGTTTGGTGGTCATTCACATGTGATTTGTGAGGAAGGAGTCTTTGTTCTTAGCTTGGCTGGGAAGGCATTTGGTTGGCATAAGTGGCAATGAGTAAGCTCTGAGGTTGGATGCTACTCATAACTGAAGACCGCCTGTGGAAAGGAAACTTGCAGAGGGCAAATCAAAAGCCATGACAAGGGGCCAGGTGTGGAGGCTGATGCCTATAATCCCAGCACTCTGGGAGGCCGAGGCGGGAGGATTACTTGAGATCAAGAGTTCAGGAGCAGCCTAGGCAACATGGAAAGATCTTGTATCTACAAACAAACAAACAAACAAAAAATTAGTCAGCATGGTGGTGCATGCCTGTGGTCCCAGTTATTTGGGAGGCTGAGGTGGAAGGATCACCTGAGCCCAGGAGATTGAGGCTGTGATGAGCCGTGATTGTGCCACTGCACCCCAGCCTGAGTGACAGAGTGAGACCCCAGCTCAGAAAAATAAAAGTAAGATAAAATTTAAGAAAGACATGCCAAGGGCTCACCCTGGAAGAACCTCCCATCTGTTAGAGACAGTATATATGCAGAGAATAGCCTGAGAACAACATTTTTTAGTTTCAAAAGCAAAATACATATACTATGAAGACCAAGAAGGGGGAACAAGAAGACTTCATGGTGAAGATGATTTAAGTATGGTGTTGAGAGACAGTGAAAACCTCAAAGAAGATAAAGGAGAAGAAGGAACAGGTGGCGGGTGTGGTCTGTCAGTGAGTCACATGGCCAACCTATACCAACCGAATGCCCTCCCAGCCAAACTAAGAACAAAGCCTCCTTCCCCCAAAGCGCATGTGAACGCCCTCCCAAATATGAACAAAATATAAAACAAAATAGCTAGAAGACATATGGCTAGGACGAGAAATGTGTGGTGTAATTTACTCAATATTTTCATTATTGTGGTGGGTGAGAAGGGAAGAGGATTCCTGTGTCTTTATCACCTTAGCGCCAGCCTTTTGAGAAAAGTCTTCATTTCATGAAAGCAGTCTTGCTGTTTCCAAAAAGCTTATTCCTGATATATATTTCATTTCCAGCCAACACCCTTTCCATGTCAATGAGGTGATCACATTTGTAATTGTAGAGAAGCAGCAAAGAGTGACTCAGCTGTTTTACCACGAAGCTTTGCCGCAGACATGAGGCTTTGGGAAGTCCAGCTGGCAGGGGAAAAAAGCAGCGGGGAGCTATGGCCCCTGGAAAAAAACAGTCTAGGAAGGTTTGGGAAGGTTTGCTGCACCCAGCTCCCTTTGACTTTACCCCAGAAAACACCCTTTTTCCAATTCAGCAAGAGGAAGGGTGAAACTCAGGAATTCTGGAAGTGATGCTATCAATCTGCAACTTACCCTGAGGAATCAGCACAAACCCACAGAGCCAGCTATGGGGCAATGCCTGGGCTTTCCAGGCTGACTCCTTCCCACTCGACAGTCATCAGTTCTACCAGGGGGATCTGGCCATCTTGTGAGTCAATAAAACATGGCGGAAAGTACTTGAGCAACCGTGGAGCATTAGACACTAAAAATACAGGCAGGAAATCTCCACTATGCAAACAACCCTCAGGACGGGAAGAGGCGTGACCAAGGTCTGGCTGATGCTCTGCAGTCCTCTCAAATTACATACAAGCAATGCTGTCAACCTAGAATGTTGAGCAATATTCCAGTCATTCTCTGGCTGTGCATGTTTCTCGAATGCTGGATTCGCCTGGCAGCAGCGCCCAGGGGTAGAGGCTCACCCAACAGCTGGGGAAGTAGCCACGGCCTTTTTGGCAAGACCTCGACTTGCAGGAGGCCCTGATCTCAGCTCCTCTGGAAATGGAATGAGGAACTCTTCAGACCTGCACCTGGTCACCCTGCCAAGGATAAGAGGCAGGAGGTTATTTTTGAGTTTTTGATTTTTAGGTATTTTGTTTTATTTTAGATTCAAAGGGTACACGTGCAGGTTTGTGACGTGGGTATATTGAGTTACGGTGAGGCTCTGTTTCTCCTGAGCCTGTCACCCAAATGGTGAATGTAGTACCCAACATGGTAGTTTTTCAACCCTTCCTCTCCCCTTCTCCCCCTCTTGGGAGACCCCAGGGTCTATTGTTCCCATCTTGCCCGTGTACCCAGTGTTCGGCTGTCTCTTATAAGTGAGAACATGCTGGATTCAATTTTCTGTTGCTGGGTTAATTCACTTAGGACAAAGGAGAGGAAGGAGGTTTTTTTTTTTTTTTTGAGAAAGTAGAATTTATTGAGAGAACAAAAAATCTCCCAGAGTGGAAGGGGATTCTAAGGGGTTGCCCAAGGCAGGAGCTTAAAGGTGTAAGTTGGAAGTTGAAAGACTAAGTTTCACTCTGACATACCATGGTCTTGGGAAATTTACTTAAGCCCTCTGTGAGCCTCAGTTTCCCCATCTCTAAAATGAGATAAATCCGCCTTACCTGTTCTGCCGAGGCGGCAAGACCAAAGCACGGGTCTCCATGTGGAAGCGTGCACATCTACTGATCACACCTGCCATCTTCTCTAGGCCCTGCTGTCTCCTGCCCTGATGGATCTGGACCAGGCATAACCTGTTACTCGGCAAAATTTCAGTTTAAACTTGCCTCCTCTCTCTCTCTCGCATAAAACATACACACACTACACAAACACCCTCAATACAGAACCATAATGCTTTCGTTTTGTTTTCAACCACAGTATGTTTCTCTGAGTGAGGAAGAAAGAGATAGAATTGATGTCACAAACTAAACATGTCCCGTCATACTGCATGCATCGAAGAAAACATATTACACATGCGAGTGTCACTTTCCCTGTGAGCCAGGGAGCAAAGGGAGCTTAGTCAGACAAAGCTAAATTCTGCTGCACTTGACTGGATGAAAGTTTGGATGCTTTACTTGTGTATGTGTTTGTATGCTTGTTCACTCCCCTGAGACGCCCAGGTCTTTGTGTCTGAAAGGCATCCAGTGAATACACCCTCACCAATTTCCCACCCTCCCCCAACTCCCAGAAAACAAGAGATCAGCTGGGCAGCCTGAGATCCCACACCACTGAGGCCAGGAAGGAAGAGAGAACTCAAGAGAGACTGCAAGGAGCTTTCCGACCTTACCCAGTCCCCAAAGATCCTTTTTCTAAGTCAAAACCTAAAAGAACCAAGACATAAACAAGCACAACAAATTCAAATTCAACCTGGCATAGAGATTTCTGCAGGAGAACTTTTGGGGAAAGTGAGATTTGAGATTTCACCAGGTGAGAACGGGGATTGCAAATCAGTAGAAAAAAATTCATGGGGGACCAGTTAGAACTATGAATGGGGTGCAGGGAACTTCTTGGGGGATGTAGCTCCCCCTAAATATAGCTAGAGGAACGGCAGGAGCAGGGCACCGGAGAGAGGCACGTAAGAGAATCACCTTCCCGTGGCTTAGACAAGCTACCTGGTGGACCTTCACGTTCAGGCCAGCTATTGTTCCTGCCCCTCCTGGAGATGAAAAGGTTTCCCATGCCCCCTGCTCCTAGGTGACTTCTCACCAAGTGCTTCTCCTGAATCCAGGATACTATTACCAAACTCCTTCATGATCTCCTGCTCAAATCCTTTCCGCTCCTCTGAGTTCTGCTGTTTCTTTCTAATTTTTTTTTTAAATGGAGTCTTGCTCTGTTGCCCAGGCTGGTGTGCAGTGGCATGATCCTAGTTCACTACAGCCTCGAACTCCTAGGCTAATGCAATCCTCCTGCCTCCTCAGGTCCATGAGGGGACTACAGGCATGCCACCATGCTGGCACATATATACATAATTTTTAAAATTTTGTAGAGATGCAGTCTCACTATGTTGCCCAGGCTGGTCTCAAACTCCTAGCCTCAAATGATCCTTCCTCCTCAGCCTCCCAAAGCGCTGGGATTACAGGCATGAGTGCCCGTGCCCGGTTTCCATTTTCTTCTGGATGCCAAAAGCATCAGGACTCCTTTTCAGCTCTCTACCCTCTCACGAGCCACCTGCATGTCTCACTCCTGTCAGTCATCTTTGTCCCTTCCAGGGCTTCCTGCCAGTAAAATATTTTACAAGTGTCGGTTGAATTTCTACACAGTATAATGTTGAGCATGTAAGTAACATATAAATCCAACCTATTTCTGGAGCTAAGAGTGACAACAAGGTCACACTACAAATTTGTTCCAAGTTGGTGTTGCCCAAAAAAAAAAAAAAAAAAAAAAAAAATTAAAGTGCTTATGAAATACTCAAAGACCTTCAGTTAGCACAAAAACAATAGGTGACCTAAAAATCCAAGTGATGGCCCCGAGTGGGGGAAGTGTCCTGTTGACTGTGGTTTACAGAAAGTGCATCTGAGTCACCGCCAGGTCCCGAAATTTCACATGAACTCATTCTGCCTGTAAATGCCCCGGCCTCAATGGTGAGCAAACGTGCGCTCTGGCCAGCCAGGCAGAAGCACTTTGTTTGCCATTGTGCGGTGACGCCAGATCCCCACTGCTCCTGACAAAGGCCCTCGTCAGGCCTGTGTGTCACCGGCTTGCGTTTGCCCCAGCTGCAGCGAGGTGCCCGCAGACACGGGCCTCCGCGGAGGCCAGGGCGGCGGGCCGGGACCGCGCGGGGTGCAGCGCCACCTGCTGGCACCATGTGGTAGCGCAGCAGCCTGGATTGGCCGCGGAGACCCAGAAGTCAGGCCCTGTCTGCTTCGATGGCAGCAGCCGGGCCCGACTGCGGGGAGAACAAAACCACCTAGCAGAAACACGCGTCTTTTCTCCAAACCAGCCCTCAAGGCTGTTGCCATCCTCTCCTCACTATAGATGTGGCGTGGCGTGTATGCGTGCACAAGTATGTACACATGTATGCAGGGGTGTGCACACACATATGAGCATATAGTGTGGCGTGTGCATACAGGTGCATGACCTCTGAAAGGTAGGAAGAGTGATCAGACCGGACCGCGGTGGCTCGCGCCAATAATTCCAGCACTTTGGGAGGCTGAGGCAAGAGGATTGCCTGAGCCCAGGGGTTCAAGGCCAGTCTAAGAAACATGACAAGACCTCGTCTCTACAATAAATAAAAAAATTAGCTGGACGTGGTGGCATATGCCTGTAGTTTCAGCTACTTGGAAGGCTGAGGTGGAAGGATCACCTGAGCCCAGCAGGTCGAGGCTGTGGTGGCCCTGGTCGTGTCACTGCACTCTAACCTGAGTGACAGAGTGAGGCTCTAATTTTTTTTAAAAAGCAGGAAAAATGACATCGTTCTAGTCCTCCTTGTAGATTTGTAAGGAATTGTATGGTCGGCAGAGACTTGGACATAACGTCCCCCATTTCATTGCTTACAACTCTGTAAAGCAGATAAAACATTCTCTACTTGCCAGTGCCCTGGTTCACTGGCAGAACTACTCATGACCTAACTGCCTTTGAGGGTGACACTGACTAATGACCTTTCCCTCTTTTCAGAAGACTTCCCCCACATGGGACAAAGACTGCCACCATCCCCCAGCCAGGCAGGACTGGCCAGAGGGTGGAGGAGATGGCGATGGGAGACCCGTTACAGCTGTGGGAGGCTGTCAGCCTTCTGGCGGCGTCTCCGGAAACTCAGGCGAGTGGTATGTTTCCGTTTTGGCCAGGTCCCCTGGCTCTTTAGAGATATGCTTGCGTGTCACATACAAAGCAGCTTTCCCTGCCTAAGAGGTCACTCACCTCAACCCAGGGACATTTGTAGAAGTAAGAGGCCTGACTGACACACACAACAGTGTTCAGTGAGGGTGTTCCCCGCTGTTTTGGCCATGTGGAAGTGTTTGCCAGTGTTCTAGGAACACCAGGCTGTGTTCTGTATTTTCCTGGGTACCAAATAATAAAAACTATATTACCTTGATTATGTCAGGCAGATCACCAAGTGCCTTCCCTTTGTTTGTGTTTGTTTTCCAAGTAATCCTCACAACTGCTTTATAAGACATGCAGTACGTTCAGACCTGCTTTACAGATGAGGAAACTGAGGCTCAGAAGGATTATGCCACCAGTCAAAGGCTACCCAGCTCAGGAGTGAAGGAGGACTCAAGCTCAGGTCTCTGGGCCCAATTCTGCTTATGTTGACTGTCCTGCTTCCCAGCTGTTTGTGCCCTGTGAGGCCCTCAACCCCTGTCTCTTCTACTGCTCATTCCAGAGCCAAACTGAGTTGTCAGGCACGTGACCCCAATACTCCTTTTCACTGACCCCCAAGTATGAAGATAAGACTTGAGGAAGGTGCTCAGGTCCACTTTGCTTTGAGTCAGGACAACACACTGGGGCATGGCTGGAACATACAGCTCTGGGTCAGAGGTCAGGGACAGCCAGAACTCCCAGGACAAAACAAACAAGGCCTCTCACACCTACTCCCGGGCCTGGCCGTGTTGGTACCCACAGGCTAGGACTGGCAAACCTGACCCCGAGTCGGACAGGTCTGAAGCACGACCTGGCCCATTCTCAGGTGGCTGGAGTGGATGAGAAAAGCACAGTCCTGGATTCTGCCTCCAGTTCTGCCACACACCAGCTAGGGAACCATGGGGCCACATAGAGAGCCTCATATGGCAGTGTCCCCTCTCAAGAACTCCAGACTTCAGGGCTTCTCACTGTAAAGCAGCAGTAATGATACCTACCACGCAGAATTGTTGTGGGGTAATGAGTGAAGGCTAATGTAAGAGAAAGTGCAGGCCAGGTTCATGCCTGTAATCTCGCACTTTGGGAGGCCAAGGCAGGAGGATCACTTGAGGCCAGGAGTTCAAGACCAGCCTGAGGAACAAAAAAAAAAATTTTTTTTTTAATTAGCCAGGTTTGGTGGCACATGCCTGTAGTCCCAGCTACTCAAGAGGCTGGGGTGGGAGTATTGCTTGAGCTCAGGAGTTGGAGGTTGCAGTGAGCTATGATTGTGCCACTGCACCCCAGCCTGGGCAACAGAGCAAGGCTCCATCTCTAAGAGAGAGAGAGAGAGAGAGAGCTGTTAAACTCCAGGACTCTGTAAATATTGTGTGTTATTTATGGTTATCAGTTCCACAACAACAACAACAACAAAGTACTATTATTCTCTTGAACTCTAGTGTGCACTTTCATGAGAAATGGCAAAGGGGTATTCTGCTTGCAGTCTTTTGCTTTCTGTTGACAGAGTGACACCATTTGAAGTTTCCATGATGCACTTTGACCCTGCTAGGTAATCAGAGTGACATGTTTTATCAGAACCATCCTACACTGCCTGAGTTCAACTCTGCCAGCACGCATGTATTATTATTTGGCCATTAAGCCAGCCAGTCCTGAGAGCAAAAGCAAATACTGCAGTCGTCAGTTTAGGTCTGAAGATTCCAAGAAGCGAGAGGGAAGGTAGCCTGGAGGCTGAAGCCCAGTTCTTCTGCAGGAGCAGGAAAGCTGTGACCCAGGCTGGTGCTGTCCCATCCCCAGCCTTCCCCCAGGAGGGCAGGGCAGCCACGCGGAAACTGTCACTCACTAGGCCAATATGTTACAGGCTGCCAACCTTCGGACAAAAGCCTTTTGTCTGAGAGGTGCTAGGGGACGCCACACGGCGCTGTTTCTTTCTAAATTAAAATTTTTCCCCTGATGCTGTCTAGATCCTGGAAAGCAATTTCCATGAACCGATTTTAAAATATCCTGTATGGCCAAACACAGTGGCTTATGCCTGTAATCCCGGCACTTGGGGAGGCTAAGACAGGAGGATTGCTTGAGCCCAGGAGATCAAGACCAGCCTGAACAACTGAGTGAAACCTCGTCCCTACAAAAAAATTTTTTTAAATTAGCTGGGTGTTGTGGTGAGTTCCTGTATTCTCAACCACTCAGGAGCCAGACGCTGGGTCTGAGGCCAAGCAGCAGCTTCACTATGTGTGGAATTTCTTTTTCACATGATCATGGGCTATGTT
>CAUYQG010244320.1:0-22678 GCA_963574415.1 Tarsius wallacei
GATGGGATTAATGGTGGTGGGTATCTATCTGAGGATGGGGAGACACCTCTTATCAACAAGGGTACCTGAACGAAATATTTTTGTATGCCTAACCCCTAACTGTACCCCACAATAACATAATAAAATAAAATAAATAAAAAAATAAAAAAATAAAATAAAATAAAATAAAATAAAAATAATAAAAATAAAAATAAAAATAAAACAGAAGCCAATGCATCCAAAGTGATCCTCAGCTCCATCTCGTCCCAGAGAAACACCAAAGATTAGCCTCCTGCCTATGCATTCATTTTTTATACTTTATTTAAAAGTGAATAAAAACAAGATTTCTGTTAGAAAAATACTTCCTGATCAACTAGGCTTCATTCAAGTTCCATGTCAGTGTCTAACTATAGAGTAGAAAATGAAAGTCTGACCATTCACTCAAACTTGAAATTCTACTCCTCAAAATTCTGATTCCTCTGGAAGCAGTATAGAATTCTGATTAAGAGGATGCACTTGGGAATCTGCACTTGGGTGTGGTTTGAGACCCACTCTAACAAAGCATTACCTGTATGATCATGAGCAAGACACTACCTCCCCAGCCTTAATTTACTCACTTGATAGAATGAGGATAATGCTTTATATCTATCCCATAGGGTGTGAAGATTCAAAGAAAGCACTTAGCATGAGGCCATGCATATTAAGTGCTCTGTAAATGTTAGCTGCTATTGATAATATTGCCATCAAGTAGCTCAGTCAGTGCCAGGTAAAATAGATGATCTCTCTTGTGTAATTTAATGTATACATTGTAAAAATCAGAAGGCTTCAAGGAGTACCTGACTATGATAGGACCACAGACTTGAACTCATGACTGTCCTACTCAGCTTCAATGTTACCGCCTTCAGCTGGCAGAAGCAGTGAAATGCTTCAACTTCTTAACCAAACCTCACTATTCTTTGTGAGAATCCAATGTGAAACCTGAATCACAACTCCCTAAGCAAAGGCTTTCCATGTGTGCATCTCCAGGGTGTAGCCATCAGGAAAACTCAAATACACACAGTCCCATTATTCCATGTTCCCTCCATGGGGTAACAAGTTCTATATCAGGTACTCGTCCAAGCTTTTGGTAGTCTCAGGTGAGTTTAGTTCACCTCCTTAACTGTAAAGACCATCTTGAGACCTTGCTTTAGGGTCACAGGTTGATTGTAAAGCTCTCATCTATAGGAACTCCGTCTCTGGGAGAGTTTGGTGCAGTGGAAACGCCCTGCTCAGCACAGCAGTCAATCAAAAGGTAATTCAAATACATGGCTCTGGTTGTATATATAGAGTAAGGAACGCGGGAAACTCTACAACCAGCCTCACACCAAACAACTTCAGAATAAAAAAAAGAGAAACTGAACCAACGTCATCCAAATAATTGCCATCGCCAAAATGCTTAAATAATGGGAGAAGGGATATATCCCAATTGTCTTTGACACAGTCCATGGGTCCCTTAGTCAACTGACTACACATTATTTCACCAGCTTCATCACTTCTATACCCTCCCCTGCACCCTAATCTATAGCCTTACTGAAATAATGAGGTTTCCTCTCATACCTTCATGACTCCCTAACCCTGAACAACCTTTCCCTATTAAAATTCACCAAATTCATACTTTTTTCTTTAAAACTCAGTGGGAGCATTCGCATTCTACATGCTATCTTAATCATAGCATTTAACATACCATATTGCAATCACAGGTTTGCATATTAGTCTCACTCAGAAGAATTTAAGCCCTAGAGGGCAGGGACATCATAGCTCAGTGCAGGTACACAGTAGACTCTCCAAAAGTTTTTTTGATATAATGGACATTGCTATTCTTAATGGAAACTTTACTGTACTTTTTATCTATTGTATTTTGAATCTATTGCTTATTTACAAGAAAATTATTAGCTTTACATTTTTGCTTCCTATCTTGTTTCTAACTTGTTTACTGAAATTTCTTACTAGTCACAAGAATTTCAACTGGTTCTCTTGGGTTTTTTAGAACAAAAATTCATATCATCTGGATATGATGATATTTTAATTTCTTATTTTCAAATATTGATGTTTCTTCTTTCTATTTCATAATTCATTTCATTGTCCATAAATGCAAGATATAGCATTTGGTCAAAAAATAATAGTGATTCAGGATGTTGTTTTTTATTTCTGATTTTAAGACAGCTACTTATATTTTCCCATTAAATGTCATATTGGCTGTTGGTCTTAAATGGTTAATTCAAAAGCCAAAGCCATTCTCTTTGGAACAAAATTTTTAAAAAGATGGGCAAGGTAAATCAAACAAATGGAAACAAAGAGAGTAGAGGGATAATATTAATACCAAAGTGGGCACAGATTAAATGCCATACCTGGGTCTGTATATTTCTTCAGTGGTTGAAGATGATGTGATCCAAGCTAGACTTCAAGGTCATGAATTTCTTAGTGAGGGATTTTTATGGGAGCACTATTCTGTTCCCTCCAAGTAGGCATTAGAAGGCTCAATCCTCATTTTATTCTTCTTCGTATGTTATTCTTCTTCTTTTTGCCGTAACTTCATTATGTCCCACAACAAAGAAGGGGGAACAGATGGAAGACAAAAGACAATCTGGCTATGTCTACAATTGCCATATATTATATTTCAATGTTCACCACTAATCTTATCTTATTATAACTCTCAACTTCTAAGTCCATATTTTGATTTATCTCTTGATTATCTACGGTAGATCTTTAAGTAAATATTAGGAGCAATACCTAGGAGTTAATGCGTTTATCTACATTTAGAATATTTATACAAAGACACATAAAATAAGATTAAATGTTATAATAGAAATAGAGAAAGGCAAACAATGATGAAAACATACATTGGAGATAAGACTGAGACATTCAAATGCATCATATATACTTTTTACCTCTATTAATTGAATTGCCACTGATGTATAAGAGGATAAATAGCAAAGGATTTTTTAAAATAGAATGTTATTTCCCTGTCACAGAAAATGTCAAGTAAATAAAATGAGTATGCTCTTCACAGTCTTCAGAGGCCCATGCTACTTTATGTATCTTGCGGTTCCATCATTGTGAAGGTGTAGCCAACATTCACATGGTTCAAAACAGCTTCTCACTACACTTGCATTCCAGCTGCACGCATATATCTCACTGGCCAAAACGTATTTCCATGACCACACCTAGTTGCAAGAAAGATTGGGAAACATAATCTTAACTAGACATTCATGCACTCAGCTCTAAGTTCTATCATTATATAAGAAGGGAATGGAAGAACAGATATAATGGACAACTAGAGGCTTTGATCTCATCATAGTAGGCTTCAAATATATTTGACTCTTAACATTCTTACAATCAGCATAAAAAGAAAAACCATTAATGGTACTATTTAAACATAGAATTATAAAGATAACAGTAATAATAAGGTTATTCAAAAATATTTCTAACAAAAAAGGACATAGCAGTTGCATAATTAGTGGACATGAAAATTGATAATTTTCTTAGAGGAATTACAAGATATTTGGTAGGAAGACCAAACACTAGAATTTCTCCAATGTACTATGTGTTCTGAAATGTTGTATGTCAGAGAAAAATCTCCTGATTTCGCTTAATTATGATTTCTACTTGGAGAGACATAGAATTCTGAGGCCATAACTTTTTTCCCCAAAATACTCTTTAAACAACACCACACGGTATTTGATGTTCTGAAAAAGAAATATGATGCCAAATTAATTCTTTTCTTCTGAGTTATATGCTTGGAAATGAGAAGAAATTTCTTTTTCTTTTTTCTGGGATGAGTCCAAATGTAGCTTTATTTTCTTTAGTTACACATAGACTGCAGTGAAACTTCATTCTTAAACTCAGAACTTTTCATCTACAAAAGTTTCCTCTGTTATTGCTTTGATTCTTAATTCCACATTCATTATTTTTGTAGTATTCTTCAAGCATACATATTATGTATCAATGGCTTGAATTTCCATACCTGTTTTCTCACCTTTTTTCAAGTTTATCTCTTTGCTGTTTTCTTTAGCATCATAATATTTATCTAGTTTGTTTTCCATACACTGGTCTCAACTTTTTACTAAGTGGAAACATTTCTATTACTTAGTGCAAGGCCATTTATAATTATAATTATGTCTCTTCTCAGCCTGGTAATGACAATACAGGAATTCATATGGAAACATAAACGACCACAAATAGACAAAACAATCCTCAGAGGGAAAAAAAAAAGCGGGAGATATCACACTCCCAGACTTTAAACTTTTATTATAAAGCTACACTAATCAAAACAGCCTGGTATTTATACAAGAACAGGCATAGAGACCGATGGAACAGGATAGAGATTCCAGAAGCAAAACCTCAATTTCTCAACCAACTCATCTTCGACAAAGCCTCCACTGGTAGGGAGAGGAGAACCTATTCAGTAAATGGTGCTGGTTGACCACATGCAGAAGGCTTTGTATCTTGTATGTCATACTGTTGTTGGTCTTAAATGGTTAATTCAAAAGCCAAAGCCAATATCCCTACCTATCACTATACACAAAAGTAAACTCTAAATTGATCACAGACCTAAACATAGAACAGCAAAGTATAAGAACCTTAGAAAATGCAGGAGACACCCATATAGAAATTGGAACTGGCAACCAATTCCTGATCAAAACCCCAAATGCTCATGCTATAAGAGATAAGATAGACAAGTGGGACCTCATCAAACTGAAAGTCTTCTGCAAAGCCAAAGAAACCATCAGGAGAGCAGGAGACAGCCCACAGACTGGGAAAAAATATTTGCCAACTGTATATCAGAAAAAGGCCTTATATCTAGGATCTACAAGGAACTCAAACATGGCGAAAAAGAAAAAACCAACAGCCCCATGACAAAGTAGGCAAAAGATATGAATAGACACTTCTCAAAAGAAGACATATGGGCAGCCAACAGATACATGAAAAAATGCTAGGCCTCACTAGTCATCAAAGAAATGCAAACTAAAACCACACTGAGATACCACCTAACTCCAGTCAGGATGGCCGTCATCAAGAACTCAAAAAACAGCAGATACTGGACAGGATGTGGAGAAAGGGAAACACTTCTATACTGTTGGCGGGAGCGTAAACTAGTACAACCTAGTTTGGCGATTCCTAAAAGATCTAAAAATCGACCTTCCATATGACCCCACAATTCCCCTTCTGGGAATATACCTGGAGGGGAGGAACTCAAACCACTCTATGAAAAAGATACCTGCACAAGCATGTTTATTGCAGCATTATACACAGCAGCAAAAACATGGAACCAACCGTGCTGCCCATTTGAAAGCGGACTGAATTTTAAAATGTGGTACATATACATGATGGAATATTACACAGCCATAAAGAAGGGCAAAATTATGAACTTTACAGCAACTTGGATGGACTTAAAAACTATAATACTGAGTGATCTATCACAGAAACAAAGAACTGAGTACCACATGTTCTCACTCATAAGAGGACCTTGAACAATTATCATAATACTATAAGAAAGGGATTGGCAATAGTGGGAAACTGCCAAGGAGGGGTGCGGGGGGCAGGATTGGCAGTGGTAGGAAACTGCCAGGGGATTGGGAGGGCACACCTCATCAAGGGTGCCTGCATAATGAACATTTGCATACCTAGTCCTGAATTGTATCTCACATCTTTAAAATAAAATTTTTTTTAAAATTAGATCTCTTGTGACTTCCAACTTCTAGCATTAAAAAGAACTAGTTTTATTTCATGTAATACTATCTGGCCTCAATTCTACTTTTTCCACTATGAAAATCACAGTCCATACTTTTGTCTTCATGCCTATAATATTTTGGGTTTTTTATTCAACCTCTATCCTAGAATAAAGGAAGAAGTTCTCAATTTTTTTTCTTATTAGAAGTGCTATTAGAAGGTGTAAACTGGGCTCAGTGGCTCAGCCTGTAATTCCGCACCTTGGGAGGCTGAAGTGAGTGAATTGCCTGAGCCCGCAGGTTCGAGACCCGCCTGGGCAACTTGGTGAGACCTCATCTCTACAATAAATCAAAAAACTAGCTGGGTGTGGTAGCGCGCGCCTGTAGTTCCAGCTACTTGGGAGGCTGAGGCAGAAGGATCGCAGGAGCCCAGCAGGTCAAGGCTGCAGTGGCCAGAAGCGGCCACTGCACTCCAGTCTGGGCAACAGAGTGAGACTCCAACTCAAAAAAAAAGGTGTATATTAATCATTTATTCCTATATTTTTAGTGATAATCAACAAACCCACCAGTCAAGTAGTATTTATTGAACATCAACTATGTCTCAGGGACCATATTAAGCATTTACCACTCAGTGTAAAATAAGAAAGACAAGGCATCTACTTTCACGGAGCTCACAATCTAGTAGCTAGCAGGATAACAGCAGTGTGTCACACCAGAGAAAAAGCATAAGGTGTCTGTTATTGGAGCTCACGTGGCAAGGAACTTGATCTAGGTCAGATGTTGGGGAAACACCTCCCTCAGGAGGTCAAGACTTGAAAACCTAATAGGAGTTGGGAGTTAGAGAGTCATCCTGGGGCAGGCAATGGAGGGTGGAGGGGGAAGAAAAAGCTTTGACTGTATTGGGAAGACTCACATACAGAAGCTGTCTCCAGGAAGGGAAAGGCACTTTTCCCAGCTGGCTGGAGCTTGGAGTGTGAAAGATCAAAAACAAATTATATCTGGGGTAAGGTATGCCTACCTTTCTAAATGTGTGATGGGAGCAGAGAACAGCAACAGGACATGAGCGTGAAGAGTGGCTCCTAGACCCTGCATCCTGAGATTTTAAACCTGACCTTACCCTATTTAAGTATTTCAGTACCAAGTAGGGAAGACTGAGTTATAACCCAAAATTTTCATCAATACCTGAAACAAAGATATCACAGCAATTACCTGAGAAAATCTGTGACCAAAAAGCATATGACACAAATGAATTTTAATCTTTAGATGCTCAGTAAATACTAGTGGGGTGGTTAGTTCGTGTATCATCTCCAAATGCATAGCTATGAAAAGGTTAGCAATTAAAATATAACATGGGTTAAATTTCAATTTAATTTCCAGACCCAACTAAGACCTTTAACATTAACTTGAAAATGAAAGTTGGTTACAACCATAATATGCATATTTTACAAAGGATTAGGAGAGGCTGTAGTCTTTCAACAGTCACAACACTTTATCTTCAATGCCTCACAAGGATCATTAAGGAGAAAAAAGAAATATGGTGGTCAAATGCCAGGGCTTTCTTTCCAATGTGAACTGAGGGTGCCACAGTGTGATTCATTACAAGTACAATCAAAGACATTGAGGAAGGAATACAAACTAATCCTCTTTGTGCCAGTGACTTACTGCAGGATGCTGATGACCTCACTTAATCTCACTGTGTCTCCATTTTCCAATCTGTAAAACATGGTTAATAATTTTAACCCACTTCTCAGAGATAGTAGGTGGATTAACTATAATAACAATAAACATTAAAAACACAAAACATGAGAGTGTTTTAACAAGAGCTATAATGCTTCATAGTAAGAAATGTGAATTTCTTCTTCTCTAGAATTGTTCCAAATGCTTTAGCTAATAATTTATCTGAAGAAAAATACATTGTGACCTTCCCTTTCAGTGACTAAAGATATTCTTTGGACTGAGTCCTTTTTTGTAATAAAAACTTAACTTTTTTAGGTGTAAAAAATGACTTTGATCCTATCTCAGTCCAGTGATTCAACGGATGGCAACTCAGCCAGGAAGATTTAAGAGCACTGTCCACAACTTACAAGACTCCGCTGAAAAATACTCATTTAGCAGTTTGAGAATTACCTTGACCTAGAATTTATGCCAGAAACAACAAGGGCATAAAGATAAAACCACTTTAGCCCACTAATCATAATAGACTTATCCTAGACAAATTTACTGAATAAATACACAACAAATCAATTCAATTGTCTACCCCAACTTCATAGCTGCAACAGTGTAAATACTGCATACCTAAATATTATCCCTAAGATAATTAAGTGTATTATTTCTCCAGAGATTGCAATGACAGGAAAACACAGAAGTTCACTGTCAAGCACTCATTATGAAAGTTACTAAATAGTCAACCTGCATTTGTACTTTATGAAAATATTTACATTCCTATAGCATCCAGAATGTTAAAATTCCAGAAGAGAGAGCAGGTTAAGCAAACATTAAGTGAATCTAAAACTGCTCAACAGATAGTGGTATTAAACCCTGGCAAACTGCAATTTATTAACACCCCAAAATAGATTACTTCTGTCAGAATCAAACAGCCTAGGGGGAAAAGTGCATTTTCTATAATCCACCTACCCAGTTTCCTTTCAATTTTCTAAAGATCACAACTTCCATTTTATGACATGATCACATTTTTCCTACTGGAGGGCAAAAAATAAATTACAGTGTATATGATGAGGATAGGATCCCAAAACAAGGGGATCATAAATCCAACCTCCAGAAATGTTGTAAACCTTCTCATTCCATAACAAAACAAGTATGCAGAACAAGATTTCTACGTATCCATGTGGACACATGACATACACAAAGTAGGTCAGAATATTCCTGATATAGCAGTTAGTTAAACAGTGTTTCCAAGATCACAAAATAATGTTACTTTCTATATCCCTCTTTTCTGATATAGAAAGACAATTATACTATTCAATTATACTAATGTAGTACTTCTTTCTGGAGATATTCCAACCTATTTTGGTAAGGCATTTTCCAACGAGAACTTGAAATTTGGAGAGGGAAATCAAAAATGAACTAAAAAACACAAAGAGTAAAAGTGCCAAATTATTTTAAAGTTGTTGGCAAAGGTATAACATTTATTATTTTTAAAGTGTTTATCTTTAAAAATATATTTTAAAAAGACTTAAGTTATAAAGGAGTAGGTTATATTATCACCAAAAATATTGGATTATTCTATTTAGGTATCATTCTTGTTTCTAGAATAACTAGAGTTAAATTAAGGAAAATTTTGAATTAGAGTATCATTAATCATGAAATAAAATTATATTCTTGCTGTTCAAGCTAGATATCCAAGAATAACGAAAATTTTAAGAGAACAGAAATGTTTAGACTAGTTTGAATTACTCATAAAATTTAAAGAAGTAAAGCTAAGTCTTTTTAATAAAAATAGAGCAACCTTTCTACTGATACTCAAACAATACCAGATGGCCTAACATTGGTACGAATCTATCTTCTACATATGTTCCAGAGAGGAATTTTTACATTCACTGGGCCAATTTGTAATATAAATGAATATAGACAGTCAAAGCAAAAAGTAGATCAGAAAAACTTCCAAGTCCAAAATTAAAGATGAAATTAGCATAATATTAGACTATCTCTATGCTTCAGACTTCCTATTCTGTCCTCAAAATGCCTAACCAGTATTTCTTTTGAGGTTCCTGCTATATGAGGTATCAGGAAAAATATATATATATCCACATTCAAGACCCTTATGATTTTCCCAGGAGAATATTTGACTGTAGTTTTCTGCTACATAAAATAAGTGTGCAAGTGTGTAAGCAAATATGATGGGAATGCTAATTAGAATATTATGGCAATTTTTTCAACGCAAAATGAACATAAAAACTAAGCACTACAGACACTGGAACACTGAAAGTTTTTAAATCAGACTTTGCACATTTGAAGAGAAATGTGAATTAAATGTTATGTCCTTTATTTCTGTGTTAAGTGCATTATTAATTTGGATAGAAATTTTAATCCACTGCTCATCAATGAACAACCAAAAACCACTAAAAATACTAAAGAAATAGCCCCATGGTCAGTGATTTCTACCCTCTAATTTTGATTTCCAATATGTAATAGGAAGAGATGCTACCCATGAAAATTGGAATCTGAGTCTCCTTCTGTCCTGTCCAGTGTAAAAGATTAAATTTCCATGTTCAATTGTCAGTGTGATCGAAATGGATACTCCAAGCCCCTCCTGTCCTGTCCCCACATACAAACTTGAAGCTTAAAAATTAGACTTTCAAAAGAACACAGAAATGCTTTGTGTTCTACATAGTAACATGAAAAATAAATTCTGCCAGATGAAGGATTAGTATAAATGTTTAAATTCAGGTTCTGAAAAGTTTGTCATCAGTACTGCTGCCTTTCACTATTTCAACTACAGGAATTCATGAAAGAAAGACCCTAACTTTGAGCATTCTCCTTAGTTAGCTGTGGGTTTAGGGTGATTGTTGTAGGCATTATAATTTTGATTCCAAAATTTACTCAAAAGCTTCAATAAGCCACTGTTTATGGTTCTGGTAAATACAATCATGTATTTCAGCCAACAAAAGCCAAAAAGGAAGCGCTTTCCCCTCCCTCCTTTAAGTAAGTTCACACCCTTCTATCAGTCTATCAGTGGAACCCATCAAATTCTTTTTTTAAATATCAGTGCATTTCTTCTAAAATACTAATACAAATTAACATTCTGTTTTCCTCTTTTAGTACATATTTATGGAATAAGTTCCAATTCATTATGAATTTTTATAACCTCATCATTACACTGCCAGTTGCTACAAATATATGCCAATTATCTCCTCCATGAAAAGAAATGTGCTAGAGGTAGCTCATTATTATAGTTCTGCTCACACAAAAATTGGCCACTTCCTTTCTCTCACCCACTTATCAGAACCACTTACAATGTTGGCAGGAGAGGCCAGTCCTTCACACTTCTAGGCTTATAAATATGTTCAAAAACCAGAAGTCCCTTAGTAATAAGTACCATTTCTTGAGGAGTGTGATGGTTATTTGCTGCCTTAGGTCAATTCACTGCCCTCTTCTGCCCTTCTGGACTTTAGGAGGTTGATCTTGATGGACTGCATGATCCAGGTTCTGAGCCCTCAATTTCTAGTTCAGTTTGGCCCATGGAAGCCATCCACAGATCAGAAGGCAGGGGTCTTCTCTGTATTTGTCTTCTTCAGTGTATGACTCTAGCAGTGGCTGCTTTCCTCCAGGGTCACAGCTTTCCTCTACAGTCTAAACTCTCACCTGGTTCTGATCATTGACATCCTACTGTTTCTAGTCTCTGACTGCATCACTGCCCCCACCTTTACTCCCTTAACCCTGCCCACACCTCTGCACTGAGTCATTTTATTGACATCTATTCATTTGAATCATCTATGATAGGCATAATTCTAAGATGGCCCTGAGATTCCTGCCCCCTTGTTTGCACTCATTATCTAATCCCCTCCATTGAGTGTAGGTGAACCTGATCTAATCAGGTGAGCCCTTTAAAAGAGAGTCTAGGGGTGGGGCATAGTGGCTCATGCTTGTAATCCCAGCACTTTGGGATGCTGAGGCTGGAGGACTACTTGAGCCCAGGAATTCAAGACCAGACTGGCAAACATAGCGAGACCTTGTTTGTATAAAAAAATCAAAAATTAGCCAGGCATGGTGGTGCACGACTATAGTCCCAGCTACTCAGGAGACTGAGGCAGAAAGATTGCCTGAGCCAATGAGCCATGACCGTGCCACTGCACTCTACCCTGAACAACAGAGTGAGACCCCAACTCAAAAAAAAATTACAAATTGAAATACTAAGAGTAAACCCCCATCAAATAGAATAAATTCACTGCCTTACAAACGTAAAGTGATTCATAAACCCTTAATTAGCAGCCATGCCAAGAGCTCTTCTAGGAGTTACAGACATTAACATACAACATATATTTCATACAGAAATCATAAGTTTTGTGAATTATTTATATGGAACCTGAAAATACAAAATACATCCATGCTTACTATTCATTTACTTCAGAATTACATAGTCCTTGCCACAAATATAAAATATAATATGTAAAATAGTATATGGATCCCTATAACTTCATGGGAGTGAAACATTTTCCTCAGAGTATACTTGGAACCAGTCACTGGACTTAAATTTGTTTTTCAATTTACCAACTATTAAACTCTCTCCTCCACCGAGGTAAACAATGACCATTGTTTCTGAGGATTTGTAGTTATATCTGGATGAAACAGAGATGGGGGAAGGGCTGGCCTTCTCTACCTGGGAACCATTCCCCTCATACTCAATTTACAAAGGTCTAAAACTTGCACATCTCTAAAACTTAACTCAAAGTCTCTTATTTCAGTAATGGACATATTAATACAGTATTAAGAAGTTGTTATTTGGGCTATTTCTCATAGAACCATTCTTTGAAGTGTAGTTTTTAGAATAGAGTGAATCATAAAATAAGAGACTAGATAATTCATAAATCTTGCGACAAGGTAGGATAAGGGAAGCGTTCCCAAATGTCAACATTTTTCCACAGTAACCATTTTATAAGTGTGGAGTCAGTAATCCCCAGCTCAAATAGTCTAACTTAATGCCTATATGATTCAACTTAGACCTGTCAGACTCCTGTTTCTAAATATAATCACATTCATATTTATGAATACTGGTATTCATGTCAACATTAACCACAGATGTCAACTAGCTCATTCAGGTAAGCCATATTCCAAGACATTGTAACTCTTTTCTCTTAAGTTTCTTTGAAATAAGTATTCAAATATGTCACCTTCATCAATATGTGACATAAAATCACCCAAATGTGTTACTTTTATGGAGATCATATTTGGTACTTCCAAGTATAAGAATCTATAAAAGCAGGCTTTTGTTTATTTTTATTATTGCTCTCATAGTCTAGGGCATTGTGAATGCTTTAGAAAGCAGTCAAAGTTGAGTTTCTACTGGCTATGACACTTCAGTCTGGGGTGAAATATGTTTTTATACTATCTATTTAAAAGTCAGTTATGCAAGTAGCTTATAAGGTGAAGCTGAAGAGGACATGTTCACTGACTGAATGGAAACAGAAGTATAAGGGATGTAGCACTTTGTGATTGTTTTTTCTATGCAAATAATAGTTACCAGTTTATTAAATAGACATACTAATGCTTTGCTTTAATAGTGAAAGCAATTTCATGTACTTAAAGAAAACTATTATTTTTTTATCATTCCAGAAAATATCTAAAATAGTTAGCCTAGCTTTCCATACATTCCACAGTTCAAACTTTTTAAAAGACATCCACCTCTTACAGTCTATCTGCATTAGTGAGTGTGTATTGTCTTAAAAATTGATTTCTTAACTTCATTTGAATGAGTTATGACTTGAAATGTTAAAAAAATTTTTGTCTTCCTTAGGCATCTCGATAACTTGTAAGTTGTACAGTTCTGGTTCAATATCCTTTCTCTTTCTTCATATTCCTGTCACTGTTTCAAAATTAGGTGAATGGCTGGCTAACTCCTTTCATAAATCAAATAACATTCTTCCTGTGGTTTCAATAGAGTAAGTCAAGCTTCAGAAACTGGCGCCGATACTTACAGTAGCACTGTTCAGGGGACTCCAAGGAATGAAAGACTTTATGAAATTGGTCTATATAAGTCACATCCCCACTCAGCATAATCATAAGCTCTGCTGCAGTTGCAAACAATGGAATGTTTGAATTCTAAATCAGTCCTTCAATTATCAGAGCTGTCATTCCTTCTTCTTGATGGTTTTTCTACCCCAGCAAAATCCCAATTGCTATTTCTATTGTTGCAAAGTTCTCAAGTTCTTACTCTCAGAATTTTCCAGAGAACTGAAAGTTTTCATGAAGTGATGACTACTGGTGAATGCCAAGGTAAAGAAGGTCTCTCTCTCTGCCGTATATTCCCTCTGTCCTAGGTCTTCCTCCATAGAAAGTCAAACTTCCTCAAGTTGCTGATTTTTTTAAAAATTCTTCCTCACACACATTTAGATTTTTACCTCGTTTTCATTTTCCAGCCAAATGTCTGCAGTTATTCCATCCATATTTGCTTTATCCTTTCTTCTCAACCCATTAATTTTTCTTCCTCTCCCCACCGCTTTACTAAAACAATACTTGCTAAGGTTACAAATGATCTCCATATGGCTAAATCCAAAGGATATTTCTTAGTCTTCATTTTATTTACTCTCCCCAAAACATTCTTCTTGAAATCGATCTTCCTTTGGTCTCTGAATCACATGCTCCTGCTTGTTTTTTTGTTTTTGTTTTTGTTTTTCTCCCCTATCAGCTGCTTCATCTCGTATTTATCTGTGGGCTCATTATGATCTACCAGCCATTAAAAGTTGACAGAGAAGTCTTAGGGCTAATTTTTATGAATCACCTTAGAATCTCCCTCTTCAAGTCTGAATAATTTTGCCTCCTAAGTCGTTTTCAAATCCATCAACTTCTCCCCATCTCCAAGCTACAATCACCGGTCCCTGTACTACACAAGTCTCTAACTCACCTCTTCAAGTGCCCCCTCCTGTCTCTAACATACTCTGCTAAGAGGCCAGAAGTGTCCTTTAAATATACAAATCTGACCATGGCATCCAGCCCCTTTCCATAAACCTTTCTTCAATGCTTACTATTGCTTTTAGAATAAAGGCCTTTAAATGACATCCAAATTCTTTAAATAATCTGCATATTCTGACTGCTAACTATCCATTCTCACCCTGCACCATTCTCTCTCTCCTCCTTTTTTGCATTCTTGTGGTTCCTTGAATAGTCAATATCTCTCCATGGTCTTAGCAACAACCATGTGCTGTATAATGAAAAGTTTACCCCTCAGCTCATTCAATAATCACTTCCCCAAGGAAAACTTCTCTAACCCCCTCAGTCTCTGTCATATCCTTTCGTTGTGTCTTTTGTGATTACCCACATTGTCATTAATTACATTGACTAGTGAAATTACATTAACTTTTGTGATCTTTTGATTCTTTATTTAAAGACTGCCTCTGCTGCTAGACTGTAAAGTTTCTTGAGGGAAAAAAAAAAGCTGTGTCTATTTTGTGTATAGTTGCGAGAGCTGATCTTGGTGGTTGACAGAGTTTGGATTTACACGCTGAAATGTCCAGAGGCATATACCCGTGGACCTCTTCATGATGGGACTGCATGCAGGGTGGGAAGACAATGGGCTCAGGCAGAAGGCCAGGGGCCTCCATGTGCATTAAATAAGTGAAAGAAAAAGTAGAATTAAAGCAATGCAAATATTGAGGCAGACCTACTCATTGAGTATCCATCCTTGCAGCAAAACTGATTTCAGTCTCTCTCTGTTTATTTCAGTTATTAGGCTGAAACATCCTTCATGCCCCTCACTCCCTCCTTCAATATGCGATTTATGGCCTTTTTGCCTACCTTGCTGAATACAAAATTCTCTCAGGAGTCCTCAGAGCCCTGGACAGTAGAACCTCAACCTTCATAGTCTACATTTGCTGGAAAACTTCCCTTCTTATCAAGTTTGTTTACACACACACACACACATACACTCACTACACTCAGAGTGCCAACTCTGTGCCTTCACCTCTGAGCTCTTTCCCCCCACCATGCCTGCACACTCTCAGTCTACACAAAACATCAGGCCCAGATTTCAAAACCTTGTTGACATCTATCTCATCAAGACCTATGATTGCCCAAAACATACACTATATATTCTTATCCCTGAGTTTCTAAAGCAAAGATGTCTTACAATTTTAATTATGGAATACACAATCAGAAATTCAGGCTGTGTAGGTCTTATTAATGGTTTTTATAACAATAGCAAGGAACTTATTATTCAGAATATGGATCTAGCAATCCCAGAAAGAGCCAACTTTATTTAGACGTAAGTACCCATCTAGGCCTAGCATTAATTATTCATACTTTTTACCAAATGATCTCTGGCATTTAGCAAACTAAGCTATTCTTTAAATCAGTGAAATGTTTTCAGTCAAGACATAGCTGTAGAAGGTCAAATATTGCTTGTTCTCACTTATAAGTGGGAGCTCAATAATGTGTACACATGGACAGTAGAATGATAGTCATTGGAGACTAGGGGAGTGAGAGATGATAAATTATTTAATGAGTATAAAGTACATTATACAGGTGATAGTTACACTAAAGGCCCCGACTTCACCACTACCCAATTTATCCATGAAACAAGACTGTGCTTGCACCCCCTAAATGTACACAAATAAAAATAATGAATAAATAAATTCCAACTCCAGATTTTCCTCACCCAGGGATGAATTTCTTTTGGTTTCGCTTTCAACAGTTTCACAAAAGAGACAAACAAAAACATTGTCCATGGATGTTACACATAGCAAGGATTTCAAGAGAGTTCTAAGATTGATATTCTCATCTCTAAAACTTCAGAAATAGTTCCAGATGGACATAGTTTGTTTTCAACTTGTTCAATTCTTTTCAAAATGAAGTATTCCTCACCACCTTCCTCCACATTCACAAAGGCTTTCCTAAGCTGACCACCCAAAGCTCAAGGTATATCTGCAGTTTAGTCTTTTATGAAATTATGCAGTTATGAAATTACACTAGTATTTCAATGCTGCCCATAATTGCAATCACCTACTAAGATGTGGGAAGCTGAAATATTCAGCTCTTGATAGATTTACAAATAAGTAAAACCATGAAAACATCTTTGGGGATGGTTTCTTTTGCCCATGCCAGCTTTGGCATGTGACCCTTTCTTTTCTCCCTTCTCTCTCTAATAAACTTTATTTAAAAAAAAAAAAAAAGAAGAAGAAGAAAGCATCTTTGGGTTCCTTTCTTCTTTAAAATAGCACTAATAAACATAGATGCTCTTTTAATAAATGTTCCCTAAATGCTATTTCCTATAGCTTTCAATAATAAATATATGTAACAAGTCACCTACTGGTAAGTGCACATAACAACCTACTTTATAACATCTAAGAATGAAAGTCAATGCCTCACAAAACCGTCTGAGGAAAAATATAACTAATTCTGTTGTAGAGAGAAAAATCTTGTGTTTTTTTAAGTTATTAATCATCCATCACTACTATCCTAGCATATTACACATATCATAACTTGCTAAACTTAGACTTTTATTTTATTGATTGGCTAAGTCATGGTCAAAAGAAGAAGCAAAAAGCAAAGAAAAAAATGTTCTAAAGAAATTTGCACAAAAACTATTTTCATATTTTCCATTTATTATGAAACAAGCAGATAAAAGAATGTAGAGAAGCTATTTTTTATACATTATTTTGGTAAAAAGTTGTCTGTATTCCTTACCGAATCTAACCCTATTCATCAATAGGTAAAGAAAATTGACTTTTTTTGCTCTATTTCTATCTTACAAGATATTTTACTATATACTAAAGGCCCTGTTGAGCTTTTATGCCTTAGTATTTTAAAAAAATCACACACACACACACACACACACACACACACACACGCACACACTTCTTGTACTCCAGCTTGAATGAATAGAAATATACATATATATGAGTACATTTTTTAAATCTTCTCTGAATATGATATGTTTTAAAGATCTTGTCAATGTATCTGCAATGAAAATTTTCTTTTCTCAGAGAAGTTCTGCTCCACATTGTTGTCTTTTTTTTCCCCCCAAGTCTCTTAAGTGAGTTTAGACAACAAAGAGGTTAAGGGAAGGCAGGCCATGGTGTCAGGCCTTATTAAGTGTTTCAAGTACATGAAGGTCATAAGAAAGGTTCCACCTCCACAAGAATCAAACAAGATAAGGAGGTTTACATCACTTTGAGAATGTTACAAAATGACTAGAAAAGAGGATTTTGAATGATCTTACTACAAAGAAATGATAAATGTTTGAGGTGATGGATACACAAATGACTCATTTGATCACTACACATTATATACATATATCAAAGCATCACACTGTACACCACAAATATGTATAATTATTATGTGTCAGTCAAAAATAAATATTTTAGAAGAGTTTTTCACTGACTACATTTCAGTCTAGGCAAACATCTCCCTATGTGTAAATATTCATGCATATATTTGATACAAAACATTGTCTTTTTTATAAAAGTCAACCCTTGAACTACCCTAATACATGTAAGCACTGTTCCTATGCACTTATCATTAGTAAATCTTATTAAAGAACTTCTGCACAAATAAATAATTTTGTATCAAAAGCACTAGAGACAATCTGCCGTAACTGCCTGCATATAAAATAGCAAATCAGAAACATATCAGAATATAAAAGAAAATCCAGAAAGTTTTCATCCTCCAAAGTGAGAAAAAAATATTACCTCCCAATGTACGTTTCTTTAAATTAGATTTGGATATTTCTCAAATTGAGTATGGTGGTCCAGGTTGACATCAGGCAAACAATTGAATGAAAGGCAACTTTTGAAACAAGTCAATGAAGGAGCCTCTACTCAATTGGATTTTTCCTTGACAATATGAAATAGACCTATGTCAAACATAGAGTAGAGGTCCCAGTGGAGGGAAAGAAAATAAATCCTGAAGTCAGAATTTGTCACAGATGCCCAGGACAGAGGGTATCATTTTAATAGGCAGAAATTATTTCTGGTGTGAAGAAAAGCAATCAGTCCTATTGGCCTAGATCAATGTAAATAGCCTTCTGATCATTCTAGCTCTTTGGTTTAGAAACACTCATCATTCATCTAACAGTTCTCCATTAAGTTGACTTGTGGCAGGCACAGCAGTATATGAGGGAGATGCCAGGAACAAAAGACTCAAGGAAAGTTCTCTAGTAAGAGAAGTAGACTAGTGCACAGTTACAAATCAGTTTGATAACTCTTCATTCACTGTGTCAATTGAGGTATATTCTCTTTCCTAGAGGCCCACCAATGTAATCTTGGTTCTTGAGTCAGGCATAACTTCTACCACAAATGAATAAAGCAGTAGTCTGTTTAATCAGTAAGTCTCTCATGAATTTATTAGCATGAATCAGACTTCCTGTAGGCAAATACATCTAATTTAATTCCCGTACATACATAGTTGAGGTCCAGGTCCCAAAACCATGAAGACATCATCTCATGAGGATCTTCCTGAGACAGCCAACTGATGCCTTCCTGACAACTCTTAGAAGCCAGAAAAACCATTTCTTAAAAACACTCAGCCCTCACACAAGAGGACTTTGATAACATGATAACATTTCCCTAAGTCATTTTCATAAAAAGTGTGCATGAGCTTTCAACTTATTTTATACCAGTAATACTCAAACTTTAGTAAGTATAAGAATCCCCTGGAGATATTATTTAAAATGCAGAATCTTGGGGCTCTTCTTCAGAGATTCAGACTCAAAAAGTCTAGGAGAGGGCCCAGAAATATGCAATTTTTTTCAAGCACCCCAGATGATTCTAATGAGGTTGCACCCAAGAGTACACTTGGAGACCATTCCTCAATATGGCACTAAAAATAGTGGCCATAAATTTAAGGTATGTGTGTTACTGTGGCCTCCTTCCACCTCACTTTCCCAAGTAGCTGGGACTACAGGCACATACCACATTTTTTCATTTTTTGTAGTGACAAGTTCTCCCCATGTTGCCCAGGCTGGTCTTGAACTCTTGGATTCAAGCAATCCTCCTGCCTCAGTCTCCCAAAGTCTGGGATTACAGGTATGAGCCACTGTGCCTAGCCAAGTCAAATATTTTTAAGCTATTTTTGTCTCACATCAATTCATTATGTTAAAACCCCATCCTGGAGGGGATTAGTCCTGAGAATCAAAATAACCTACTCACTGAATCAATTAACCTCATGTCTGATGCCATCAATTCTAAGCATCCCATCAAGTAAGGCATTCCTCTTCCAAGATGTGCAAATAGAGTAATTATTGAGGTTGCTGCAAACATGAACCCTCAGGTGAACAGGGAAAATAATCTGATGCTCTTACCATTGTCTAGAAATACCTCAAGAGAAAAACAGAAAAGAAACCCCACATTTTTGCCTCTTGAGACATTAGGTGGAGAAAAAATATCCCAGATTTAGTAGTCTTGATGGCTCTGAAAGCATCAAATGATGCAATGATTCATCTTGTATCATCCATTCAATGAAAATGATGCTCCTAGCCTTCCAGACACAGTGCAGTCCTGTTATTGTCATCCACGTGTGCTAAGATGAGAGCAAGGCTCCATTTATTTGCAGAGCTTCTATGGTGAAAGATGCTATGATGTATAATGTGATGTTTACTAATACATCAATTCACAATTGATTGTGATTGTCACAAAAATGTAAAACTTCAAACAATGTAAAATAGAGATGAATCTTTGCCATGAAGTACAGAAAATACTCATTTATCTGAGTGTTTCTCTGCCTTCCTCTTTCAGTAACTCAGTCTGTGGGCATGTCTAAACCACTCTCCATTTCCATGCTGACCACAGTCTGGACCATGCTTGACCAAACACTTTACATTATGACAGCTATAACGAAAGGGAAAACCACATTGGATTTGAATAATCTAGAATGGGTTCATGGTGAACTTTTGCCAGTTGCCAGCTAGGTGGCCTCAAACACACAGTTTAAAAACATTCAGAGCCTCAGTTTCTCCACTTATAAATTTGGACAATCTTTTAACTCCTTGGATTATTAAACAGTTTTAAGTTAGAAAATGTTTGTGAAAACACCTAGCACCAACATTACTGGGCACAGATGCTCAATCATTAATATTTTCAAAAATCTATTAATCATGGTATCTCTCTAAGTTATCCTCTATGTTATCCATTCTGATTCCTTCTCTGCTACATGTGGTAGCTGTGGCAAAGTTTCCAAGTACAAATGAAGTGACCCTCGTCAAGCAATAAAGAAGCAAATCCTCAAACAGCTATTTCCTATCTGACAGTTGGTGTGCATATGCTTCACCGACTTTACTGTTTAGCCATGAAACCTTCATCATAAGTGTCATTTGGCCTTAACTTTGCAATAAGGTAATTATAGTGCTGGGCTTATTAAAAACAGACTCCATCACAAGAGACATTGACGGATGTTGGTTGAAGTTCTAACTTGACAAGCAAGTGGGATGAGCAAGTGCAGGGCAGAGCTAAAGACATTATATTGCAAATGCTGTTTATTTTCTGTCAACTATAAACTATGCAGTAAATAACACATTATAAAAGAGATCCAGAAATAACATTAAGCTAAAATGGAACCATCAATTATTCTCCCTTCTTTAGCTTTCAGATTTTTTTTCCCCTTCACTATTGGTATTTTTTCTTTTATTTGTTAATTGCTTTTTTCCTGACTCCCCTGTTCTGCTCCAGTGCCTATAAATCATTGCAAAAAAGATAAAATGTTACTATTATGAAACGAGTATAAAAATGGTATTTAAATAAATTTGCTTTTGCCATCCAGCCAAATTTCTCTAGCACTCAAGTGAAAGTTTAAAGCTTCTAACTGCGAATGTTGTAAACTGTGTGGGGCAGAGTGCATGTATTTTTAGCACTCACACTATTTTAGGCACTGGGTACAGTCCAAAATTTAAGCAGTCCTTTATTTAAGCAGTGAGTTTTGAGATGTAAATTTGAAATATACTATGACAGGAAGTTCAAATTTTACTGTGAGGAGCAACTGAAATAAATTGCCTGTAGTGTTGAATCACAAAGGATTCTGGATCTGCTGGTTGTGACAGTAAATTGATAATGAATGGAGCAAAGGGGAGAAGAAGAAAAGAGCAGATGTGTACCCCACATTTTTAAAAGAAAAAAAGAAAAAAAAAGAAAACCTGCATCTAAACTAGCTCTGTTCCACACTGGCAGTCACACCTACCCTTGTGTCTTAGAAAGCGTTCCAGTTCGAACAGTTCCTTTCTCAATGTGATGATCCAGGATTCTCCTCTAAATCAATAATTAGTCATTGAACATCTACCCCATGCCAAGCATCATGCTAAACACTGCTTTTTTATAAATGGGTCATTCATTCAAATATTTGGGGTTTCTAATATATGCCACATATTTGGGATCTAATTGTGAATAAGACAGAAATGACCTCCATGCTCAAGAGCTAACAATTTATTTCTATATGTGTTCTTAAGATGTACAGGTTGGGAAGATGGCAGCTGAGCCAGCTGGACTATGCAAGTCCCAGTGTGAGTGAGAGTATGGAAAATTTTATGTACATGCTGATGAGTGAGTGGCATGTGAGAGGTTGACTGAATGAGGGCTAGGGAGCTAGTGGCCAGGGCTCTCCTGGTGCAGCAGCTGGTACCGCGGCTGCTGGGCTTGGACCCTAGTGATTCCAGGGTTGCAAAAGCCAAGCACCATTTTTTTAAATCAACAAAACCCTTCCTGGGAAGAAAATGCTGGAAGAGACTGACTAAGTGAGGGCTTGTAAGCAAGTGGCCAGGGCCCTTGTGCAACAGCTGGTGCTGAAGCTTCTCTGCTTGGTCCCTGGCTCTTCCCAGGTCAAAGAAGCTGAGCGCCATTTTTTTTTTAAACAAACAGAAATTTTCCTGTGAAAAAGCAGTGGGGAGAAACTATTGCCCCAGGGTCTCCCTCACCATTGAAGCAGGAGAAAGACTGCCAATTCCTGGCTTTGCCTCACCACTTCAGTGCCTGGCAGGGTGCTGGCAGCAGGGAAGGAGGAAGGGCAGTGGAGGTGGGTGGGACTGTAGTCCTCCCCTCCCACTCTCGTATGGTCAGGGGCATCCCCTCTGGTAGGGAGGTATGGGATTGTCTCTTACCCAGGTACTGGTGGGGGGGTGCTTCAGCCAGGCCTATCCTGGAGTGGAGTCCCCCTATTGCGGCTGATGTCCACGCTCCACTTGGGTTCATCGCTCTCAATCGTGCCCAACTGTATGTCTGACAGTCAGAGGGTTGCTGGGGAGGAGGATGTTGGGTCAGTCCCGAACTCGCCATTGATCTCTTGGAGGTCTTCCTCGTCCTCTTCTGGCCACACCCTTGGTGCCACAGATGAATCAGGAC
>CAUYQG010244321.1:0-44624 GCA_963574415.1 Tarsius wallacei
TTTTGGCACAGTAAGTTCTGTTTATTCAGATTTCTACTTGCTACTTGTCAATTCAAAAAGTAGCAAAAATAACAAGACCAAATCCCCATTCCAACAAGAGGAAGAGAGAGGGTGAATGACTGTTAAAAAAAAAAAAAAAAACATAAAAACGAATGAAGGCCGGGCTCAGTGACTCAGCCTGTAATCCCAGCACTTTGCGAGGCCGAGGCGAGTGGATTGCCTGAGCCCGCAGGTTGGAAATCAGCCCCGGCAACTTGGCGAGACCTCGTTTCTACAATAAATCAAACATTAGCTGGGCATGGTGGCGCGTGCCTGTGTAGTTCCGACTACTTGGAAGGCTGAGGCGGAAGGATCGCCGGAGTCCAGCAGCTCGACTCTGGGGTGGCCGTGAGCGTGCCACAGCACTCCAGCCTGGGCGACGGAGTGAGACTCCAACTCAACAAATTAATTAATTAATTAAAACTAATGAAGCAAAAGATTCCTACTACTCATAAAGGAGACAAAGTACAAAAATAGAAAAAGAGAGTGGTGTTCAGGAGGTGATTGCGAGCAGTTTTAGGGGACTGAATTTCTGTGAAACATGAAACAGAAAGGCACAGAGTAGCTTCAGTATGTACAGGAATTTGACTATCCTACTCTTATGTTTATAGCAAAACATAATTTCTTAGTCAAGTTGATCTTATGTATGTGTCAAAGCTTATTAACTCAAGGAGAAAACTGATAAGATGACAAAGGAATATCCAAGCTCAAAAAAGTTTTGGAAATTGTGAATTTATACATACGGGCAGGGGGAGAGAAGAGAATATGTAATTAATTAGAAAAGGAGTACTGCTTCATTTAATGTGATCATTAAAAAAGCACATCCTCCTGTTGGTAAAATAAGATCAGGAGCACTATGATCTTTGTTTGGAAGCTTGTACAGAGGTCATAAGTGCAATTAAGCTATTATATGAAATAAGAAAGAAATAAACAATACATCTGTGGTTGCCATTTAAACAGACCAAGGAACAAAGATTCATGCCTTCGTATTGTCAGACAGGAGCCAGTCAGCACAGAGGCATGAAACCTTGTCAAAAGTCAGCAGAGTAACAAAGTCTGCATTTGCTGAAGTAGCTGTCAGTACATTTCTCAGATGTGTATTCAGAGATGCTGATTGCATCGTTTGCCTGCTTCTCGTTTTGTGACAGCCGTTTTTTCTTCGATGCCTATGACCTTACCCTATTCCCTCCCATTGGAAAAGACAGATAATTTGTAGGTGCACGCGGGAAGACAGGTGGAGGCGCCAGAGAGATGATTAAGCAGACAGAGAACTGCTTTGGTGCAGGATTAAGTCACGGTGTCGGTATTTCTGGAACTATCCTCTAGCACCCAGCTGCAGCAGTGTGGAACTGACTGGAAAATCCGAAGAAGACGGAGTGCGTGTCTAAATGCCTGAGGCTCTCGTGGCTTCAGAAGCTCAAGCACAGCAAGTTCTTAAATCTCCCGGAAACGATTTCCCCATTTCTTCTCTCTCGTCACAACTGTCTTTTCAAAGTGTTATGCTACTCTCAACCACCTCATAAAGTTGATCAATTGTCTCCGAAATTTCTCGCTTACTGAATCACCCAATGGAATGAGTTAAAAAGTTTGAAGCGCTTAGAACAGTGCCAGGCATTTGACTTACACCAGATTAAGTTGTCATCGACAAAAGTTTTTAAACCTTTGAAAATTGCATCGGTTGTCATTTGGTACTTGGAATACCAAAACAGACACAAGGTTTCTACGCACCAATCGCCTCATACGGAAACTGAAAGTTATTTTAAACACAATTTAATATTTACTCGTTAGAGATTTCTTCTTTCGCCTGAGAAGAAAAGGAACCCCTTCCCTGACCGGGAATCGAACCCGGGCCGCGGCGGTGAGAGCGCCGAATCCTAGCCACTAGACCATCAGGGAAGACAGTAAAAGCCTTCGAAAGTAGTTTTACGAAGATAAAACTAGACATGCGCACACGGATTTTTTTTTTTTTTTTTTTTTTTTTCTCATAATGTCTAACGAGCTAGTGTGCCGGGACTTCCTCTTGTATACCAACCTCTGGCTACGTACCAATCCGTGAAATCTGGACGGCAAGGAAGTGTGGCAAAGCCGAAAGAGTAATTCAGGGGGCTCATAACTGGATGTTGGGGCCTTCTCTGCTTTGATGTGTGGATTCAACCAGGAATAAATTGAAGCGTTTATTTGGAATTGTCTTCTTGCTTTTTTCCACATAAAATGGCGAGCCACTTGAAGACTGAAACAAGTTTTAAATTTGTTTTCTCCGAGTTCTTGTCATGGTACTTTAAAAATAAATTCCCAGTATTTCGTAAGTAAAAAAGACTTACGTGATAAAGTCACTAGATTTTATTTTTAACCGACGTGGGCGGAGCCGAAATAGCTCAGTTGGGAGAGCGTTAGACTGAAGATCTAAAGGTCCCTGGTTCGATCCCGGGTTTCGGCAAGAACGCTAGCTTTTGGAGTTCGTAGTAACTCAAGCATTGGATTTTTCTCTACAAATATGGAATATGGAGATAGTCGTTAAAATCTTTAAAAAAATCAAATTTTTATTAAATTTATGAAGGAAGATACAAGACAACTGTGCGACTAAAAAAATCCCAGTAGGAGAATGCTTTCAAACATCTCACTAGATAAAAGAACAGGCAAAAATGCTGAAGGACAGTAATTTGTCCTTCTTTGTAATATTTAGTATCTTCTTCTTATTATTATTATTTTTTTTTTTTTTTGGAGTAGGCGTCTCACTCTGTCACCCAGACTGGAGGGCAGTGGCATGCTCCCGACCACCGCACACTGCAGCCTCGACCTGCTGGGCTCAAGTGATCCTTCCGCCTCAGCCTTCCAAGTAGCTGGAACTATAGGCACACGCCACTACGCCCGCCTAATTTTTTGATTTATTGTAGAGATGGTGGGGGAGAGTCTCACCAAGTTGCCTAGTCTGGTCTCGAACCCATGAGCTCAGGCAATCCTCTCACCTCGCCATCCCAAAATGCTGGGATTATAGGCCTGAGCCACGGCTCCCAGTCTAGTATCTTCTTTCTTGAGTTGAGCTGTGTTTCACTTATTCTATGTTCCTTTTTCTCCAAGCCTACTCTTTCTTCATTCCCGTGGAGTTATCCCAATAACTGTACGTCAAAGTCAAGAGGCCCCAAAAGACCGTCCTCCTTTCTATTTCTTGAGCCCTCTTTCCTCTTAATCTTATTCTCTACTAGCTTCTCATACATATGGGACAGGTCATCCAAAGAGATGTAGAGAGAAGTTTAATGTGAGGGATACCAATTACATTTTATTTTTGATTTAAACATTTGTTAAGTGGACTCTTGAGCAACTCTGAAGGGAGAGAGAGGCGCATGGCAGAGGAACTGAAGGAGAGGATTCTGGAACAGGGAGCCACCTGAGTTGCGTTTAATTGAAGGGGTGGCTCCTGGCTAGATGTGGGGGAGGGGCAAGGGTGGCTGCTGAACCTTGAAGGAAAGACAGGATATTCCCTCAGTCTCCTTTTTCTCCACCTCCTGATTTGCTAGCTCTTGGCATATCAAACCCCTTTCTTCCCACTCATAGGAAAAGTTGTCCTTCATTTTTAAGGCTACTAATATTCCATATGAGCCTCGGACCCCTCTCCCCATTCCTTTCTGCCATGGTGTCTTTCATCTCTATCTTCCTTATCTGCATCTCTTCAAACTTCAGAATACCTAACTCTCCATCTTTAAAGAACAAAAATAGAACACATGCTCTGCTGTCTTGCCTTCTGCATTATCCTCAGACTCTTTCTTCCACCTGCTACCCAACTTGTTGCAAGAACAGTGTTTGCCTCCACTTCCTTGCCTTACCAGTGGCAGCCAAGGTCTGCCTTCCAACCCCAGAGACCATTACTGTCCACTTTTCAACTTTCAAATGCCATATCTCTCTTTGGGCCCTAAATTAATTTTGCACAGTATGTAAACTTGTCAGCAATCCTTCATTCATGAAACAGTTCGCTGTCACACCGGGGGACTCGACTCCCCCCATTTTTCTCTGTACTCTCTGGCTGCTCTTTCATTCCCCTTACCCCTCACTTTTTTTTTTTTTTTTTAGTTAGAGTCTTACTCTTTGTTGCCCAGGCTGTAGTGCAGTGGCACACTCACAGCCACCGCAGCCTCGACCTGTCAGGGTTAGGCAATCCTTCCACCTCAACCTTCCAAGCAGCTGGAACTACAGATGCATGACACCACAACCGGCTAGTTTTTGTGATTTATTGTAGAGATGAGGTCTCACCAAATTGTCCAGGCTGGTCTCGAACCCCCGGGTTCAGGCAATCCTCTCGCCTCGGCCTCGCACAGTGCTGGGATTACAGACTGAGCCGCGGCACACGACCCCTCCTCACATTTATTGAGTCTTTGAAAATGGCTACTTTTCAGAGTCCTGACCTCCATCTTTTTTAAATTACATTTAAAAAATTTAGGTAGTTGTAGATTCACATGCAGTTATAAGAAATAACACAGAGAGATTCCATGTCCCCTTTACCTATTTGCCCCCAAACTATAGTACAATATCAAAATCAGGATATTGATAAAGTTGTGATGCAGAACATTTTCATCACCATAAGGCTCCCTCATATTGCCCTTTTATAGCCACACCCACTTCCCTCCTGCCCCTGTCTCAACTTCTGGCAGCTACTAATCTGTTTTTCACTTCTATAATTTTGCCATTTCAAGAATGTTATATAAACGGAGTCAAACACTATATAACCTATTGAGACTGGCTTTTTGCACTCACTATAATTCTTTGGAGATTCATCTAGGTTGTTGAGAGCATCAATAGTTTGTTCCTTTTTCTTGTTCAGCAGTATTCTGTAGTATGATTTTACAAGTTTGTTTGAATATTCACTTGTTGAAGGACTTTGGGTTACTTTCAGCTTTTGACTACCAAGAACAAGGCTGCCATAAACATGTGTACAGGCTTTTGTGTGAACATAAATCTTCATTTCTCCAAGATATATGCCCAGTAGTGCTACTGCTGACTGGCCAGGTACTTGCACATTTAATTTTTTAAGAAACCGCCAACTGTTTTCCAGAGTAGCTATGTCATATCCCACCTACAATGCATACACCTCAGCAGCACTTGGTGTTGTCACTATTTTTAGTTTAGCCATTATCTCACCGTGGGTGTAATTTTCATTTTCCTAGTGCTAAGAACATTGAATACATTTGTATGTGCTTATTTGCCATCTGTATATTCTCTTTTTCTTTTTTTTTTTTTGAGTTGGAGTCTCACTCTGTCACTCAGACTGGAGTGCAGTGGCTGCTCCCAGCTACTGCAGCCTCCACCTGCTGGGCTCCAGCGATCCTTCCGCCTCAGCATTCCAAGTAGCCGGAATTACCGGCAAGCGCTACCACACCCGGCTATGTCTGTATATTTTCTTTGATGAAATGTTTCTTTAGCTCTTTTATCTAATCCATTAATATTTTTTATACAGGTTTTCGTGTTAGAAGTCCCCACAAAAAATAGAAGTTTCGATCTTTTGAAAATCTCTAACTTAGATTATGAAGTTGTCATGCAATGTAATTTGTTAAAGAAAAAATTATTCAGTGATACTTGTTAAAGCGTGGTAAGGAAGACTTTACTCAGGATCACTGAGAGAGGTATAGGCACCACTGCAAGGAAATCTTGCAGTGAGGAAGAGAGATTGGGCCCAACTCTGAAAGTAGCATGGGCAAGCCAGAATTTATAGCCAAGAAGCAGGGTGGGACTCAGTGGAGAGGAAATGATGAAGAGAAAGTATCAGGGATAAGGGAAATTCTGGCTGAACTGACCTAACAGGATTCCAGCTGAAGACAGGCCAGGGTGATCAGATATCGATCACCTGGGAGAGGGCAAAGAATAAGAAACCGGATAGGATATGGAGGATGATTAGACATTGGGACTGTGGCGGTTCTTGCTAAACTGACTTGGCAGGTTTCTTTGCTAAAACCGGATCTTTCAAGAAAGGGCGCATACTGGGCCTAGCAGAAGATTCAGAAGCCTGACTAAAGTTTGGCCAAGCAAAGACTCTTCCGTTACACATGCAACTGTATTTGCAAAGTCCAATGCAGAGAGACTCTTGTTTTGCTGTTTAAGGAAAGGAAAAGGGCAGCATGGAGCAAAGGGTAATGGGTACCAACCCACCAGTGAAGTCACGTGGTTTTCTGCATGCAAAAACAATGCCGGGTATTTTTGTTATGTAAATATTGAAAAAGAAAGTGAAAGAAAAGAGATCGGTCTCCTCGAATGTCCGAGCCGAGCTTCAGGCCTTGCTCGCGGGCGCGGTTCCACCGCCGCCCAACACGGGGAGTTTGACCTGCTCCGTGTCCAGCCTGGGCCGGGTCCCCCCTCCTTAGACAACCTGGTACGCCCGGGCTCCCCCAGAAGTCCCATGTTGGTGCCAGGCCCGGTGCGGACGCCCGTTCCACACCCACCATAGCCCCGAACCCCCTAGCACCCACGATCCGCGGACCTCAGCCTCTGTCTAGTAAATGAGTTTCAAGTGTGTAGAAAGACAAGGATTCCCTCAACCCTTGGTCTGTACCCCATCTCCCTCAGATCTTTGACTTTTTCACTTCTAAAAGTTTTTTTTCTTTCTCTCCTATTCTGTTTTTTAAACCTTTTTTTGGTGGAAGCCATATAAAGAAATACAGGTTACTATACAACTCTTATGTATTAGCAATGCACTTGGACGTTTTGCATTCCATTCTCTTTCACTAAAGTCAAAATATTAGTCATTATTCAATGTTTTGATTTTTATGACCTGTAAGTAGACCCAGCCTCTGCTACCCATCGCCTGAAAGCCAAACTCAAGAGACAAGAGTTGGTGCAAGGAAAAATTGGTTTTATTCAAGAGCCAGCATCCTGAGGAGAATGCAGACTAAAGTCACAAAAAGACCACCTCAAATTTTAAGGCTGGTTAGAAAGGTTTCTAAAGGGAATTTTGATATGGAAAACATGTGGAAGTAACACAGGATGGAGATCTGTGGGTCTTGTTCTGATGGCTTATCTTAGTGGTCTAACCACCTCCCAGTGGTCTGGTTAGTGTTTTTATGGCTGCCAGACTATAGATGAATAATCCTGAGACCCCCCTCCAAGCCAGAGGGTCAGAATCAGGACTCTATTCCTGGTCTGTTTTAAGATTCGCCTCTAGAATTTTAAGCAAGCATCTGAGCAGATAAGCATGCATTATGGAAGATGGGGAGGAAAGAACAAGAAAGGAAAAAGAGGAAAACGTTTTTAAATGGTTGGGTAAGTCTGGGCGCGGTGGCTCAAGCCTGTAATCTCCGCACTCTGGGAAGCTAAGGTGAAGAGGATTGCCTGAGCCCAGGGGTTTGAGACCAGCCTGGGCAACTTGATGAGACCTCATCTCTACAATAAATAAAAGAATTAGCCAGGCGTGGTGGCACATGCCTGTGGTTCCAGCTACTTGGAAGGCTGAGGCAGAAGGACTGCCTGAGCCCAGCAGGTCGAGGCTGCGGTGGCCATGAACATGCACCTGTACTCCAGCCTGGGTGACAGACAATCTTAACTCAAAAAAAAAAAAAAAAACAAGAAAAGACAGTGGGTAATAAAAAAAGCTTCAATGCTGTATTCTTGGTTACAGAACCACAAAGATGTCACACTTCAACTTGAAAAACACACTACCCTCAACCTTGCCATTAACCTAAGCTGCAGGCACCAAACTCAGGATGTAAATTTCAGTAATCTCTTATACTAACCACTACCTCCTGTCCTTTCCGCTCATTTTCTCTTGCCCACTGGAAAATTACTGAACGCATCTCATTTCTCACATCTTTACTTATTTCTTTATACAACTTAGATTTCATGATTGTCAGCATTACTAGCTTGCAAAACTGAACTTTCATTTTTCCCATTCCCAATCCTTGATCAAATCAAACACACCACTTACTCCAAATCTGAATCTGAATGGCTGAATTGGTAGAGAATACTCCTAACTGTGCTCCTCTCTTTACCCCACTTTAAACCAAGCTTCTCTCCCCTCCACTCCACTACAACTCTCTTGTCAAGTCCCAGTAGCCTGTCTTGCCAAATCCAATGGTCAATTCTCAAGCTTCAATTTGTTCAGCCTCACAGTGGCATCTGGCCCAGTCCAGTTGATATTCTTTCTTTATGGAAATACATTCTTTGCTTGACCCCTGAGGGTCTTCTATAACAAATATTAAATTCCTGCATGTTAATGAAAGGACTGAGTATACAAGCATCAAATTTATGAGATGGCCTCTTGTAATCCTCTTCACAACAGATACAGCACCAGAAATTCCTTGGGTGTTGCTAGAATTGTATTATTATCCAGGCCAGAGTAGTCTCTTGCCCCAGCAAATTAGTATCTGAAAACAAAGAACAACCACTGACGACTATCCTGTTACCTCTAGTCATTTACAAACCATGGTTGTCTATCAGAAACCATCTATTTTCATCCTGCAAGCTAGACCTTGTCCTTGAAGCTTACTGAGACCTCCTCTTAATTCTTTGTTCTTTTTATAAATAGTGCTTCTCCAAACTTTGGTGAGGCAGTTGCTTTGGGTTTTCAATTTTCTAGAGAGCCAACCGAGACACAGCCATACCAGACCAAAAGGCCTATACGTATATGATATATAATAACTATACTCAGGTTATTACTTTAACATAAAATCTAAAAACAGATATTCATTTGAAATAGCATAGTATTCTGTATTATTTACCTTTTTGTTGCATAAACATTATTTAAACAAAGTAATAATAAGACTAGCTAATAATGGCAATTAGCAATAATTAATAGTAGAACTAATTGCAGCCGGGCTCGGTGGCTCAGCCTGTAATCCCGTGCCTTTGGGAGGCTGAGGTGGGTGGATTGCCTGAGCCTGTGAGTTTGAGACCTGCCTGGGCAACTTGGCAAGACCTCATCTCTACAATAAATCAAAAATTAGCCAGGCGTGGTAGCGTCTGCCTGTAGTTCTGGCTACTTGGAAGGCTGAAGCGGAAGGATCGCCGGAGCCCAGCAGGTCGAGGCTGCGGTGGCCGGGAGCGGTCACTGCACTCCAGTCTGGGCGACAGAGTGAGACTCCAACTCAAAAAAATAAATTAATTAATTAATTTAATTAAATAGGCCGGGCTCGATGGCTCAGCCTGTAATCCCAGCACTTTGGGAGGCCGAGGTGAGTGGATTGCCTGAGTCCGCGGGTTCGTAGACCCACCCGGGGAACTTGGCGAGACCTCATCTCTACAATAAATCAAAAAATTAGCCGGGCGTGGTAGTGCATGCCTGTAGTTCCAGCTACTTGGAAGGCTGAAGTGGAAGGATCGCGGGAGCCCAGCAGGTCGAGGCTGCGGTAGCCGGGAGTGTGCCACTGCACTCCAGTCTCGGTGTCGGAGTGAGACTCCAACTCAAAAATAAAGAAATAAATAATAAAAATAAAATTAAAAAGTTACTATAATTAAAAATAAAATAAAACTCTTTATTGGATATTTAAGTCTCAGAAGAGCTATATTATTTGAATCCTTAAGGTACATTGATATAGTGAAAATATAAACACAAAGAAGATTGTCAAATACAGCAAGAATGTAAAAGAAGAAAAACACAATAAACTACTTAAGTAGATATTGCCTATATTTAATTTTTTTAATGACATGTTTCTTTTTGTCCCATGAGACTGTAGTATATCTTCCTGAGACAGGGTCTTGCTGTTTTGCTCAAGCTATACTCAAACTCTTGGGCTCAAACAATCCCTCTGCCTTTGCCTCCCAAGAAACTGGGACTACAGGCACGAGCCACCATGCCTGGCTAGAGTAGACTATCTTTACCCTTTCTGTTTTCTTTTCCAATATTGATTCTGTGTGGGGTTTTTGTTGTTGTTTTTGTTGTTGTTGCTGTTGTTGTTTTGGCAACATTTAGTACATCTTCATTTTCTTTTATATAGTGTTAAAAGGGAATATAGTCAAAGGTAAATTTCACTGTGACTTGCAGTTCTGCTGTTATGAAGCCCATATTACTTAGATTCCTGGTATCATTTCAATGTGACAAAATCACACTAAATATCCTCTCAACAAAAGCATTTGAGCATCAAATACTCAGGATTTTACTCATTAGCAACAGCAGGATTTTAGGCTTGTAGGAATTAGTATCTAGATTCCCAAAAATGTTCAACTACTTTGTATTTACAGTCTTGTTTTGGTAGACCAGTTGTTTGCCAGTCAGGCCCTTTTTGTTAATAAATCCATCTTATCTTGCACATATGTAAGTTGTCCACAATTTTTAAATACTCCAGATCACATTAAATATTGAATGTTATTATAAGTTAAAACTGTCTTTCTCAGGCAAAATGATTTTTAACACATAGCAGTAATTTGAATTTGTAAAATAAAACCTGGATTGTAAATAAGATATACTTTTAGTAAAGAAACTGAAAAAGTTCTGTTTAACTTAGCTACCTTTTCTGGTACCCCCACCCCTTTAGTTCAGCATTCTGAAACAGTCTTATTTCAAGAAATATCAACCTTTTTTTTCCAGTGTATGAGTTTTTGTGTCACAATCCATACAATATAACATTGTTAGAATGTGCCAGGGGCCATTGTTTCCGTCTGAGCTCCTATCGTAGGCCCCAGTAGACCAGACCAAACCAGAAGGGAGTCATTCATGTTAGGTGCCAAGTAATGAAACTGAATTTTAAAAGAGTCTCATTTTTCAAAAATTCAGGCGATTCAGAACAACCAGTAGAAAGGAGTTCTGTCTACCTGAGCATGATAAGGAAGTACCCCCTGCTTTAACCCTATAAGAAATATAACTTTGAAATAATCAATCTTCTTCTTTTTTCTTATTTCTACTTTCTTAATCCTTTTCTAACTGTAAAGACCACCTCCTTTGCTGGCCTTATCAGAGCATCTTCTATTTAACAGATGGGATGCTGCCCAATTCATTATCTGATAATAAAAACCAATTCGATATTTACATTTGTTGAAATTCTGTTCTTTGACAACATCAAAGTACAAATCTTTGTTTCTTCTTTGACAACATCAAACAAATAATCTAATCTCTGCTTCTTCATTTTCACTTTCAAACAACTTTCAAATTAGAGAGGGGCATTACACAAGTCCCATACTTTTAAAATTTAATTTTACAGCAAGCAAACATTTTAACATTTTTTTCCATTGGCAGCAACAATGACAACCATCTTTTAGCACATTTCTAAGGAGGCTATTTCCTTCCATTTCTGTAAAGTTGAAAATCTCATTCAGTACTTCTGCATGTCTTGAGGAAACTAAAAAGTGACCATACACTTCAATAAATCATGAAAGCCTCAGTGTCACAAATAAGCAAATCACAGTCTTTTTTTTTTATCAGTGTTGTGCACAAGGTTTGCAGGATGTTTAGCATGTAAACTCTTTTCATTTTCTTTGGTAAGAAGTTTATAGTCTGAATGAAGTTTGCCAAAATTTACATTAGCACTCTCTGCCAAATATGCCAATAGATGAGCAAGGTCTGAAGAGTATTTGACCAAGATATTAATGACAGTTGTTCTATGTTTCAGGTGGCTTCATTAAATATTCAAACAAAAAAAAAGATTCTTTTCAACACCATGTTTCAAATTAAAGTACAGAAGAGCTCCTACAAGAAACTTTTTTTTGTTTTTCTTTTTGGTTGTGTGATTTGACAAATCACTTGATATATTGCAGAGGGCAAGGTCATCGGAATCAACTCTACACTGCAAGGGGCCAATATATGGTATACAAGATTTCCTTTTTTGCATATTCACGAGATGCAACCTCTAAATCAGGAAATACAGTAATTAGGAGAACCATATAATAACGTGTGTTTCTTCTAATATTATGCCCAATGCTATTTTACTTTTTAATTTTTTTAGAGTCTCTTTGTAAGTAAGTCCAGTGCTGTTTTCAATGAGCATTGATGTCATTTTTGGGAAACGAAAAATTATTTAATTGTTTCAGAAATTCTTGCCTGTCTCATTCCAGACTTTCAAGATTCAGTCTCCCTGTGTACTTTTACATTCAAATTATTTTTTGAATATTGTTCAGGATACTGTTTGTATTATTTATCCTCCAAATCCAGTTGTAGGTGTCTTTCTATGTGTCATTGAAATAAGTCGTTTAGACTTTTTCATTGATGTCTGGGTCATGCTGACATTCGCATGATAATTGTTTCCATTTTCATTACCTGAACTCAAAAACTAGAACTATCTCAATGTAAACTAACGTTATCTCGACACAACCGCTAATTTACAGACTGAGTCAAAAACCGACTGTTGCCGCTCACGATTACAAACACAAACATCGCACATTTAAGTCCGCTTCCCTCGGAGCCATGCAATGCTGGGTGGCCAGTGATTTGTCAGCCGAACTTCAGGGTTGCCGTCATCAGCCCGGGGAAAAACGAGAGACAACAACTACGGAAGTAGGATAATCTAAACCCTATCCATTGACGACAATCAACAAAACCAGTGTTGCTTTCAACCCTGGGGCGGGGGTGGGGGCAGAGATGGGACTGTCACGTGTTTGTTTGTTTTGTGTTTTCTCCACTCTTCCGCCCAAATCGCTGGAAACCGACAGCCGGACTTCTCTCATCCCAGGGAGGGTTTTCCTGGGAGGTGGGTCTTTGAGTACTAAAACCGGGGTAATCCTCTGGCAAACCAGGACAGTGGGTAAACCACGCTTTTCACCCCTCCCTGCTCCTCTTACTATGGCTCTCACATCTAGCAGATTTCCAAGTGTTTGCACCGAGAGCACCTTATTCTTTAAACCATTACGTTCCCTATGTCCAAGATCCTTCTTTGGACTTCCTCAAGACTGGGGGTGATCGGGGAGATTGTAGTGGGTTCAAAAGCCAATAGGACGTGGAAAGGTGCTGTCTTAAAACGAGGACAGGCAGTCTTGCGGAAAGTTTGCCTTGAGGGAACAAACGAGGCAGAGCGATAACTGGAGACTTGGGGCGCCTCTTTGAAGGAAATTGTTTTGTCGTTTAAGATACTAAACACTTGAATGTTTCTCGATAGGAAGGACCGGGTATGGAGGGAGGGCAGGAGGAAGCAGGCTGCTTTTCTGTTACTTCGAGACAAAATGGATGGACGCCGATGCAGGTAAGTGTGCAAGTTTCTGGGCAGGATATTTAGGAAGTTTTTCCACCTGATGTGAGAAGTGAAGGTCATCAGTTCAGAGTGAGGGAAGCCAAGAGCAACAGGATTAACAGCCATTCCCTTCATCTGACTCGGGTTTTGGAAACTGTCCCACGAGGACACTTTATTTTAGAAATTTTAAAACGAAGGTAACCTGGACGGTAAAATGTAAGTGAAGCAGAATTCAGTGCCTAAAAATATATGACGAGAGCTTACAGCTGCGTGCCTCCTTAGCGCAGTAGGCAGCGCGTCAGTCTCATAATCTGAAGGTCCTGAGTTCGAACCTCAGAGGGGGCAATCTGGCTTTTGTCCTTACACTGATCTTTAAAAGGTACTAAAGGTAATGCAGAAGTGTAACCCCTTCGGGTCCTTTCCCATTGTAGGGGTTTTTCTGTCCTCTCAATAAATCCTGCTTTCCTTAAAAAAAAAAAAAAAAAAAAAAGTTACTGAGGCTGTGAGCTGTAACTAGTTCCTAGACCAGATTAGTGTTGTCAAAGAGACTGATTCTCAGCTCTATCTCTTGATCACACCCCAAGTCTTGGCACACTTGCTTCTTTAGTTCTTTACGTGTAGTTACTTCTTATTATCATCTCCAATGGACATGATTTGTCCAGATTCCTCTGGTTTTCAAGTCTTATGACAGTATACTACTGGTGCAACTTAATTTATCGAAAAAATGAATGGACAGATAGATAACCTGATATCCTATTTTCCTGGCAAGTCTTGTTTTTTCCTCATGTTCACAAAATCTCCTCACCACAACCTCCTTCTGAAGTCTAGTCCTATAGATTTCCTATCTATATTGTGTTGAATAGTGTTCCACAAAAATGCCTGAGCTCACAGAACCTCAGAATGTGATCTTATTTGGAAATAAGGTCTTTGCAAATGTAATCATTTAAGTTAAATGAGATCATAATAGATTAGGGTGCTTCTGTTTTCACAAGAAGGCTTTATGAAGACAAAGAGCCATAGAGGTAAGTTTATGTGAAAATAGAGGCAGAAGCTGAAGTTATGCAGCCACAAGGCAAGAAACACCAAAGATTGCCAGTCACTATCAAAAGCTAGGATGAGTCAAGGAAGGATTATTCTCTAGAGCATTCACAAAAAGCACAGCCCTACCAATACTTTTATTTTGGACTACTAATCTTCAGAACTGTGAGAAAATTAATTTCTGTTGTTTTAAGCCATCTAGTTTGTGATAATTTGTTATGTCAGCCCTGGAAAACAAATGACACCATCCTTCTCTCACTCACCAACTTTCCATCACATTACCTCAACCTATTTTATTTTCTTCACAGAATGTGTTACTATTTTAAGTTTCCTTGTTCTTTTCTTTTCTTCCGCCTTTGTTTTCTATTCCCCCGCCTATTCTCCTAGATTGTGAATTCCATTACAGTCCTCACTGAATCTGTTTCATCCACTTCTATATTTCCAGTGCCTAGCTCAGGATCTGCTAAATAAGTATTTCTTGAATAAATCAATAAATTAATTGGCATATCACATGTTACTGTTTTCCTTCCATATTCCCTGTAACTATCTCACTCCATGCAATCAGCATTTCAAAATTGAATTATTTGCAGTAGTCCCTCAAGAGTCACACGTACTGAAATTCATCAACAGGCTATACCTCCCTGGCCCAGTCTGTGCTGGGGAAAGAAAGTGCACTCCCTGGGCAGTTCCTCCAAAATACCTGGACTCGGGGGGAGTGGGGGGGATGGGATCTGTATTTCAGGCTTTCAACAATTCATTCTCCTGCAGATTGAAGGAGGCATATAATAGCAACATCTGCCACAGTTAAAGACATTTACCACAGTTAAAGAGATGCAGTTCAGGATTTGGGAGAGGTCTAAAAGCTGGATTGCCTGGCTGTTCAAGAAGCTCCTCAGAGAATGCTTAACCCTTGTTGGCACCATCACAGATTCTGTTCCTCTGCTTTGCGAAACCAGAAACTATTTATTTAATACACACAGAGTTTTTCAGGTTTGCAGGACTGACTTACAGTAACCAAATGTCAGAAACGTTCCAAGCCCGAATGTGAACCTACTACAGGCATATGGGTAACTGATCAGCATATTCCCTCCTATGTAAAATATACCCCACAATGGGAAGCAAATAACAGAAGGTTGCTGTGTGCACCTGTAATCAGAGTAATGGGAGTAATAACATATTAATTACTGTGTATTCTAAGATGCTCTTTAATTGCTAGTTTTTTCACAAAATGTGGAGCCATCTCACCCTAGTGGTCCTACATATTTACCTCACCGTTTTTCTTTAGTCTGCATAAGAGTTATTCAATTGTGGGTGGAAATGGTTGACCTTATAGGATTTGGCGATTCTTTTGTTGTTGGTCATGATGAGTTTTGGGGTTTTTTTTTAATTTGTTTGTTTGTTTGGTATTTTTACGAGTAAGTAACCTGTCCTGCATAAAAACGTAAGGTTTTTTTGAAAAAGAAGTAACTGTAACTAGCGCCCGAACAGGGGCTTGAACCCTGGACCCTCAGATTAAAAGTCTGATGCTCTACCGACTGAGCTATCCGGGCTCTCGCTCGACGTTTCTTCCCCCAGATTTATAACAATGAGAAAGTACCACCTGTGCACTTGGGGAGTTTACACTTTAAAAGGGAGAAGAAGGCTTTAAAGGACGAAATGCATCATAACAGTTTAAATACTTATTGTGATAAATGCTCTCAAGAAGAAAGTTTCGGTTACAAGATGTTGGGAGAAACAAGTATAATCTTATGACGTGAGTTTCCAAATTAAATGAGATAATGCAAGCAAACTCTTAAAATTGTCTGGGACATGCTAACAGTTCAATTTTTTAAATAGTTATTATTATTATTATTAATCTTATAATTTCAAAATAGAATATCGTGTAGAACATTGTATTTACTTGTTCGGCTGTTTTTAGCGGCGGGACCTCGCTATCTTGCCTAGGCTGGTCTCAAACAACTGAGCTCGAGCGACTCACCTGTGTAACTGGATTTACAACTATCACCTTCTCACTCACCTCTTATGTGACCATTTTGGTTGCACTACTTGTCATCTACTTTCCTCCCTTAAATTTCGCGACAGAAATTTCTTCTCAAAGGCTGGGTCTAACGCAGTGATTATCACGTGACACATTGCTGTTCGTGTATTTATTCGTCCTACTATTCAAAACAGGCTTAGGTGATCTACACGACCACACTGTAAGATAAAAATGAAAAATGTTAATAGATTTTAATCAAGGTAAAAGGGGACAAAAAGAAAGAAAATTAAAATGAGACAAAAGTATGCACATTGTAAATCACACTCTCCCCTTCATCTCCAAGAGAGTGGATTCAAAGGAAGATGATATCTTCCAGGACATTAGAGAAGACTTCTTCCAGGAAGTTATGTTTAAACTGAAAACAGAGGTTTCAGTATTAATCAGTTGAACAAAAATGTGGCTGACTGGCTCCGGCATTCCAGGGAGAGGAAAGAGCAGAGCACTCTCATAGATCTCAAAGGAAGCCTAAGGAGCTTGAGCGCAGAGAGCCTGACAGAGTATTGATGCAGGTGGAGGGTGAGGTGGGCAGGACGGCAGGGGCAGACCTACGACTCACAGGCTCAGAGGTTATGGCAGAGTGCAAACTTCACTCTTACAGCAAGGGGAAACCTCTAGGAAATTTAAGCAGGAAAGAACATGATCAGAGATGATTTTAAAAGATTACACTGATTTCATGTAAAGAACAAGTCATAGTGGGGCAAGAGATGATGCAAAAAACATAAATCAGACAACTATGCAGTAGAAGACCACGCAATCTTGGCCTAGTGACTCTGTGACAATGGGAGGAATGGTGTAGAGAAATGGGAATATCTACAAGGAAGGCCCAGACCATCCCTGGGAACCGAGAGGGCAAGAAGTATCAAGGTAATTTATTCCTCTCAATAGCTCTTCTACTCACTCCCCCAAAAAAGCTCTTTACTGGAAAAAGCAGAATAGGAAAGGACACTGTATCTTTTGAGAGTTCTTTGGAAAGCATAGAGCATTTGTTCTTGTGACTCTTGTGAAAACCTGCTGCTTGTTCTGACCAGTAAACAAGCCCTCAATGACCAAAATGATGAGAATCTTGAGAGGACATGTTCTCCTCAGTCAACATGGAATAAATTGATATAGGAAGAGCATGTCCTAGACCCAGGTTTCCAAAGTGTGGTCCTGTTAACTGCATTCAAATCTCCTGGAGTTACTGTTAAAAATCCAGATTCACAGACTCCATCTCAGACGTGTGGAATTAGAATATTTTAGAATGGGGCCAGGGATCTGTGTTTACAATAACAAGCTTAGGTGACTACTGCACTGTCAAATCTAGGGATCCAAATTTGTAATTTATCTGTTGCTATGTAATGGATAACAACAAACTCAGTGGTTTAAAACAACATATATTTACTGTCACCATTTATAAGTGTAAGGAGTCTAGGTGTGGCTTAACTGGATCCTTTGCTTGAGGTTCTCTCACAGGGTGTCAGCCAGGCAGGACTAGGTTCTCATCTGAAAGCTCTATTGGAGAAGGATCCACTTTCAAGCTCATCTGGCATGTGGCAGAATTTAGTTCCTTGAGGGCTGCTGAACTGAGAACCTTAGTTCCTCACTAGATGTTGGCCAGAGGCTGCCCTAAGTTGTTTGCCACATGGGCTTCTACATGGCAGCTTGCTTCACCCAAGAGTACAAGCCAAGAAAGCAGTAGTCTGCCAACAAGACAGAAGTTACAATCATATTAAACCTCATTACAGAAATGACATCCCATGCCTGTTGCCACACTGTATTGGTTAAAAATAAGTTACCATATCCAGCTTAATTCCAGGGGAAGAGATTACACAAGAGTGTCAAAGTCTGCCTGCCACACCAGGCTTCAGACATTTCAAAGAAGTTCTTTTTTCTGATGACCCAGAGGCAATCAATTGCTTCAAATTCCAGCTGAATATCTCCTTACCAGCCATTGGCTGCCAGACACTCAAAGTGGATGATAAATGCAAAATTATAGCCACAGATGTTGCTGCTGATATTCTGGGTGAAGCATGGAATGGTTACATGGCCTGAATCAGTGGTGGGAATGACAAACACGGTGTCCTCATGAAGCAGAAGTCTTGACCCAGGGCCATGTCTGCCTGTTGCAGACCAAGGATAACTGGGAGAAGTGCAGATCTGTTTGGGGTTGCTTCGTGATGTCAATCTGAGCGTTCGCAACATGGTTAATGTTAGCAGAAGGTAGAGAAGGATGAAGAGGAGAAGGAGGAAAAGGAGGAGGAGAAAGAGAGGATATTTCTAGACTGACTGATACTGCAGTGCCTTATCACCTAGGGCCCAAAGGAGCTAGCAGAGTCCATATACTTTTCAATATCTCTGAAGAAGATTATATCTGCCAAAATGTTGTAAGAAAACCCTTTAAGAAACCTAGGACCAAAGCATTCAAGATTCAGTGTCATGTTACTCCATGTTTCCTGCAACACAAATGCTAACATATTGCTCTGAAAAAACACCATACTAAGAAAAATAAGGAAGAGTCCAAAAAAGATGCTAAATTTTTGGCTAAGAGAATAAAGGAGGCCAAAGAAAAATGTCAGGAAAACACTGACAAGAGATACAGGCTGTCTTTCTCTGAAAGCCTCTACTTCTAAATCTGAGTCCAATTAAAAAAAGACTTTTTTTTTTTTTTACATAGGTTCTTGCTCTTTTGTCCAGGATAGAGTTTAGTGGTGGGATCATAGCTCACTGTAACTTCAAACTCCTAGGTTCACAGCAATTTTCCCACCTCCGACTACAGGTGCACATCACCATACCCACATAACTATTTTTGTTTTTAGAAGAAACCAGGTCTCACTATATTGCCAAGGCTGAAAAATAAGATTTTTAAAGAGTAACAAATAAATTAATTAAATAATTTAAGGAAAAAACATGTATCTGCTTTACAAAATTGATGATATAACTCAAGCAAAGTAATTGAAGTGGTGTCCGGTACCTGGTAATAATTCAATAGATATTAGTTATTAATATCATTAATATTATTATTACCATAAAATAATACTGTGTTTTGGTTGTGTCACTATGAACAAGACATTTCTTGTTCCATCCTCAGATGGTTCTGCTAAGAACAATCATTGGCACATGGTGCATTTATGTCACTACTGACCTTGATAATTTCTCCTTAATTTACAAGTTTAACTCTTTAGTGTCTTTTCTTTTCCTTATGCAATAAATGTCCTCTCTGATCCTTATCATGATCTATATACACTTAACCCCCTCATCTCCTATCAAGTTCTCATTTGCTCACTGACCTTCAGCCAAATTCGTTTTCTCATTTTTCCTTGAACATGCCAGCCACACTCCTGCCAAACCCTCTGTAACTGCTGATCCCTTGGCTTAGAACTCTATTCTCCTTGATACCCTCACCGCTGACCCACTCCCTTCCTTCTCCACTTAAATGCCTGCTTATCAGAAAGACCTCCCTCTTTATCACAGAGCAGCTCCCTCGCCTTTATTTTCTATTCTCCTGCTGATTTCTTTTTCTTCCTGGTATGTATCTGACATTTTATATAGCTGGTTAAGAGTTTATGCTCTGTCATTCCCACTAACATGTAAACTCTGTGAGAGCAGGAGCTTTTTCTGTTGTGCACAGTGCCATACTTCTACCCCTTATGTGTCAATCAGGGTCTAGTTAAAAAATAAGAGTAGGTATTCCAGTTGGGCATACTGTGGTATCCTAGAGATAATAACTATGGGAAGTAACTACCACCTTGCAGGGCTGGAGGAACAAAAGAGAAGAGGTTGGGACCTCTGAGGAAAGGTACCCTGGAGCTCTAAGGATTGGAAGCACTGCTCTACTGCTGCTGCTAGTACTTATACAAGGGAAGAAAGATGTTCTGGGAATGAGAACACACAAAGGTAGAAAACACATAGAGGTTGGGCTCAACTGCCTTGGTTGGAGCAATAAGAGGAGCAAAATCAGAAAAGCTGTCCCTTTGTCTCTCCTCCTGCCTTGCAGTTTCCCTCTGATTACTCTAATGGACAAAAACTAAGAAAAAGTCAGTGGACAAAGGAGTTTGGGAAATGTGACTTGCAGAAGCTCAGTCCCAACATCATAGAACAGACTATAGGAGAGTGAATTTGAAGCTGAGAGTGAGTTAATAGGAACACAGCTTTGGACAGTGTCTGGCACACAGCAGGTGCTCAAGAGCAGGATATTGAAGATCAGTCTTATTTATTATTATTTTAGTCAGAGACTCATCTTGACTCTTAATATCTGCCTGTGTTCTTCACCTCTTCTTGTTTCTCCTTTTACCTCTTCCTGCATCTTGTAGATTAGATGATTTAGATCCAGTCAATAGCACTGGAAGCAGGAGAAAAGGTCCTATGCAATGAGACTGAAGGGGAAGAACTTTTTGTGTTTGTTTTCTTTCCTTTTTTCATATGTAATGTCATTGTTGGTGACCTGATGGTAAGCGACTCCAGAAGAATGGTAAAAGACAATCAAGTCAGTAATGAATAATAATATATTGCACCATACTACACCTTCCACACCCCTAGTATAATCCTCCATTCCTTCCTCCCTCTCTCAGGACCCTAAAATGACAGGTTTCTTGATCCTGGTGTTTTTAGAACAAAGACAATTGCCAAGCATATCTGAAAGGCATTTGAAAAATCTACCAGGTCTATCTCCAATTCGCATGTGGGGAGTTGGGGAAGAGGGAGTTGAACAGAAGAAAAAAAAGAAGAATTTTGGAGTATTTAATCCTTAGTAAAAATATCTTTCATAACTGAACATTTGAAGGATCTGTTAGACAGTCAATTATCAGTATCATCAAATCAACTTCCTTAGATTATTTTGTACAAGGCATATCGTACACTTTACTACAGAAAGAGCAGAGAGAAAAAGTACAAAGATGTGTCAATTTCCTTCACGGTCTTGCCTCTTTTGGAACAGGAAAAAAGAAAAGCATGCGTGTTGCCCCCTCTGAGGTTCGAACTCAGGACCTTCAGATTATGAGACTGACGCGCTGCCTACTGCGCTAAGGAGGCAACTGTCCCGTTCTGTTGCCCAAAATATCTACCAACACCACTGTAAGAAAGCCTACATTTTTAAATTCCGTGGTGTACCGAAATAAGGCAGAACTGTGATTTCATTCGCGTCTAAAACAGTATGGATGGAAAAGTCACGCAGAACAAGCCAGGGGACAACTTTCAAGCGCCCCATCCCCGGACTTTTTTTGCGGAGATTTTAGAGGCTGCGAAGGCAACTAAGTCCGGACTTTGCTCAAATCCTGCACGGAGCCCTGGATTTTCGCCTCACTCCTTGGCCAGGGACAGCAGGCTTTCCCTCTGCGATCAGAGCTTTTTTTGCCTGAAAGGCAGACAAGACAGATAACAGGCACTGCACTCTTTTGCCTCCCTTGTGAAGTTCCGTGGAGCTCCTGGTCCCATGAAAAGGACGAAGGAAGGTGAAGGGAGGAGCCCTCAGGATTCTTTCCTTGCTTCTCCTTAGTAGCAAAGGGCTCGAATCAAACGCGCGAACTTGCTCACTCCTGAAGCCCGGGGTCTTACTCCCTGAAGTCCAAGCGGATGTGGAACCCACAGCGTCCTCCGGAGCTCTCGCTCTGCGTGACCCCTTTTTCTTGTGTTGGTGACAAACGGGGCAAAAGTCCTACTGCATCCCGTCCAGGGTCCACCTGGGAGCTGTGAGGAAGAGAAGTGTCGGGGATCAGGGGGTTCTCGGGATCTGTTGGGAAGCGAGAATGTGTGCCGACAGAAGGGCCTCAGGGAGGGCGTGTGGGACGGGCTCGTAACAGAGTGGGAAGCGGAATGAAAGGACTGGAAAGGTGTGGCAGTCACTTCGGGGGAAGCCCAGACGAAAGCTTGCTACGTGGGCGGTAGCGTGGCCGAGCGGTCTAAGGCGCTGGATTAAGGCTACAGTCTCTTCGGGGGCGTGGGTTCGAATCCCACCGCTGCCAGAGCTTTTCTCTCCCTACTCTGGCCCAGCAGACAGTTGTTCATTTTCAAGCTCTTTGTGGACAGTTCTCATAGCCTCCACCTCTGTTCTCTCAGGGGCCAACACACCACAGGCCTTCAGCTAATTATTTCAATGAACAATTAGTGTGTAGCTACTGCGTGTGATATTTACTCCCTTGATCACCATTGTATTTTCACCACCCAGGAGTACCCAACATATAACAAACCTTTATTTAATTTTTAAATTTAAATATTATAAATAATATATATATTTTTAATCTTCTGCTGGGTGTATTTTTGTATGAGAGCTGTCACTGTTTATAATACATTATATATAAAATTCAGCGCATCCTATGCTCCAGGTACTTACTTAGGCCCTGCAGATACAGCAGTACTTACTTATTACATTGTTTAATAAATGATGGGCAAATGATTGGCTACCAGTCTCCCTGAATCCGCTTGCGACTGCAGACTTGTCCTACCTAGGACACCGAAGAAATGAATTCGGTCCAAACCGGCTGCTGTTCTCTGCATCGCCGCAGCCCCTCGTTTCACATTTTGAACCCGAATTATGCTGATCTGAGCCATGGTGACTACACGAAAAGCACTGCACCCTGTCATGCAATTGCCCTTTACAACCCTCCAGCTAGGGATGCTCTGGCCTTACAGTGAGGGTCTCTGTGTCCTCCTGGGGACATCCTCTCTTTTCCAAGATGTCCACTCCCCAGTATGGCTTCTCCTCATCCTGGAAGTCTCAGTTTAGAAGTTGCTTTCTTAAACTCTGCCTCATCTACCAGCTCAAGAATTATAATTAGGCACTGAGAATGTGGAGGGGAACAGGAGAAAGGATTCCTACTCTGATGTCTAGTGGAAAAGACAAGCCTTAGACATATGGCCCCAATCTGGCACAACTTTTACTGTAAAGAATGTGAATGAACTGTGAATGACATCTGAGATATATTGTTATCAGAAGTTACCGAATAATACAACAATACAATGTATAGAAGGGCACATTCAGATTGCTCCCAGTAAGTGTCAGAGGAGAGGACAGGGAAGGATTATAAATTTTACTTTTAAACACTTTGCTTGAGTTGTTAGAATGGGTAGATATTCATTTTAAAAATCAGATAAGTGAATTCATTAATTAATAAGTGAATTTCTTAAAAATCCCAACCTCAGTCGGGCGTGGTGGCTCATGCCTATAATCCCAGCACTTTGGGAGGTGGAGGTGAGAGGATTGCCTGAGCTCAGGGGTTCAAGACAAGCCTGAACAACATGGCGAGATCTTGTTTCTACAATAAATCAAAAAAATTAGCTGGGTGTGGTGCACGCCTATAGTTCCAGCTACTTGGAAGGGTGAGCAGAAGGAGCACCTGAGCCTAGCTGGTTGAAGCTGCCATGGCCGGGAGCATGTCACTGCCCTCAACAGAGTGAGACTCTGACTCAAAAAAAAAAAAAAAAAAAAAAATCCCAGTCTGACATATACACCAAGGGAATGCCAGGTACTGAGGTGCATACAGCAGACCCCCAGCTCCACCCTCCCTTCATCCCCCCACCTGTCCTGTGCTACCTGTCCTTCACAGGGTATTCCTGTTAATAGATGCACTTGGTATGCTCTGTTATTATGCAGTCCATCACTTATTTTAGCATTTACCATGCCTCTCGGAAAGTTTTGTGAAATTGTCTGCTTTTCTCCAAACACCATACACTTTGTAAGATACGGAATCATTTTTCTCTTGCTTCTCCAGCATCACAAAAGCTAAGTAATATTCACTAAGTTTTAGTGAATAAATGCATGAAAAATGTCCTTTTAATTTGTGAGATGAACAAGGTATATAGAGATGAGAAGCCAGAAAGACCCTGAGAGCTTCAGTTTTAGGTCTCGCTGTATCTTTTGAAGCCCTACTTGAATGAGACGCTCTAGCTGAGTTGCATTCTGAACTACTGATTGTAACAGTGTAATCAGATGACTGCAAGCTATTCTTGCTCAAATTACCAGGAAACAAATGGTTTCTGGGTTTGGAGGCTCAGACAATTCTTCCCCCAGTTATCCCCTTCAGTGGCCTTCATGTGTTTGCCTTCACCTTGCAATATCTGTGAACCAATCATGGGCAATTCCAAGGAAAAAGTCTGGCCTCTCCCACACTCAAGAATAAATAAACCAACCTATGGCCATCTGCCCTATCTTCCAGGTCTTTATTCACTGTCCTTTTCAGGGGATATAGGTGCTAAGGCTGAAAACAAAAACAAAACTGTCACCTACAACCTTTCCTCCCTTTACCCATCATCAGAGAGCAGTCTAAGGCCTGTCATTGAACAGGGGGCTTTTGAGGTTCTTGTATTATTTTAAAACCAGTGGACATTTTCCTTTCCTTTCGTTTTTTGAGAAACAAGGTGGAAACTCATAGAATAAAAGTAACAGCACCTGTGCTAGGGGAGAAGTCCTGGCCCATTATTTGGCTGAATCTGAAATGGATTAAAACATCTTCTAATGCTGGGAGATTTGAGGAGATCGAAAGGAGAGTATGTGGGGAGGAAGGGAGTGGATGCTTAGGCACATTTGATGGTCATCTAGCCAGAAGGCTTCTAATTTCACTGTTTCCCTCTTTACCTCCCAAAAGATACATTCAATTTAATCCATATTTATTGAGTAGATGTTTCGTGTCTGACACCTTGCTTGGCCAGAGCTACAACAAAAGGTTGAATGTTAGAGACTGATTCAAGACTTCTTTAGTAATTCAGCCTTGAGAGACTATCAGAGGCACATTAAGCATAGGTATAGAGGGTCAAAAATTAATATTTATACTGACTGACGTAGTTTACACCTGAGTATTTCTTCTATTCATGATACATAAATGGTCTTTTTGTTATATGCTGTTCTTACAGTTACTAGATAAATAATCATGTGATCTTAAGGAAGTTAAGACTTGAAAAAATAAATGACTATTTCCAGCACTTTAACATCCTCGCCTGGTAATCCACAACTGAATACCACTTATCAGTGGGGCCATCTGAACACTGAGATGTCCACCTGAAAGCTGACACCTGGAAAAGCAAAAGAAGATTCGGGGAAGGAGATAGAGGGGTAAGGGAAAGGGGAGGAGGAGAAATAGTAACTAACCCCTTTTAGACTTGTAAAATGAGGGCTATGGAGTGAAGGCAAAAAGAAGTCTAAAGTCTCCAGAAAGTCTAAAGCTGGGCTCTCCCACTGAGTATTCATTCGTTCATTAATTTGTTCACTCCTTTGAGTTTCTACTAAGAAGCCTTGGACTATCAAAGATAGAAATTGGGCTACCCTAGAGGACTGAGACTCGATCCTGCACTTAAGGGAGGGGAAGGACAGATTTTAAAAGTTTAGGCCCAAGATGACTACTGAGAGCAAGTACTAAGATACTCAAAGGCGGCTCTAGAGGATTTTGCAGGTATCATAGAATGAATAAGTGAAGCTGTGTAAAGGAAATATTGTATCTTCCTTTTCTCTCTTTCAAACGGTGGGACTAAAATTCATTTTGCCCTTTCCTGGTGTGGAAGTGAAAGCAAACCAGTATCTCCGGGGCTAACCATGTTCCCTGATCAGGATCCTGCACTGCCCTGAAGACGGAGGGAAAGAAACCTGGGAAGAAAGCACGGTGGAAAAAAATGTACGACTCCTCCCACCCCTGTTTGGCACTCCAAGAATTATCCCCGAAAAAAATTTGGTTTAAGGTGGTGTTTTATTTTTTAATTGTATTCTATACACTGAGAGAGAAATCGAAAAAACAAAAATAAAAATACACGACAAACACGGAGAGAGAGAGATCCCAGATGGACCGTGCGTCCAATCGCCACCAAGAGGGGTTCCATGGTGTAATGGTTAGCACTCTGGACTCTGAATCCAGCGATCCGAGTTCAAATCTCGGTGGAACCTTTCATATTCCTCCTCTTTTGCTTTGCTTTCAGTAACTAGACAGAATGAACTGTGCTGCCTTCGATTCCACCACTGATTTTTGATGGGTTATGGCTGTGGGGAAGCACTTGTAACGTGGGGTCCCTATAACCCAGGAGCTCATGGGCAGTCTGAAGTCGCGGAGTCTGCATACTCATGTCTTTCTGTTCCCTCTAGACTGATTTTCGTCCCAGGACGCTCCTGGGTTTGTGCTCCGTTAGTGAACTGATCAGAACACAAAGCGAGACAGGATTTATTATTAAGTAGCAAACAAGACGGAAAAAGAGGGGGACAGACCATTTTCGTTAGAATAGGAAAAGGCAAAGAGAAGCAAGAAATGACTGAGGAAGTGACTGACATGAAGAAAACGGATCGTGTCAGAAGTGGGATTCGAACCCACGCCTCCATTTGGAGACCAGAATCCTCACCACGAGGAAGCTGAGCTTGAGTCTGGCGCCTTAGACCACTCGGCCATCCTGACACCTGGGGCCTTTGTCCTCAAATGACTATAATCCTCAACTATGAGGACTGTACAATTACTGCAAACCATTATTTTCTTACAGTTTAGTTTCATCTAAGAAATGGAAAACTCCTACGAACGAACGCCACTTCTTTCATAGTGGAGTCGGGAACTTTGATTCAACTCGCGAGGCTTTCCCCCCATTCAGGCTGGAATTCTGCGCTTCTCGCCCCTGCCCTGCGGGCCCCGGGTCTAGGAGCGCCAGCATCCTGACAAGCCAGCTCCGACTCCGGACCGGACGCTAGAGAGCCCCTTGATCACCATCACAAGAAAGGACATGTCGCACGGGCTCCGTTCCCGAGAGGATGCTTGGCAACGTAGGGGTGAGCGAGCCGGCGCTGACCTGGCTGGCGAGAGAGCGGGAGAGTCAGTGCGGACCGGGGGTGGGTGGGAGAGTGCGTAGGGTTCAGGGACCTTGAGCGTGAAGATTGGCTGTCGATGTAACGAAGTTGGCCTGGTCAGGGGTTGAAAGCGGTGGGAGTGCGGGGGTGAGAAACCAGAATGGCATGAAGGAAATATCAGCCCAGACCCCAAATCTCCAGATCTCTTCCCTCACCAGACTCCCAGAACTAGATATATAGGCTCATCTCCCTTCCCCGAACTTCTGGCAGACGGTTGAAGGTGTATGTCAGTGGAAACCGGGATAAAGTTTCCCAGAGATAAAGAGCAACGCATGAGATATACGTGCAAATTTAAAAATAAAAGAACAAAAGGCACTGGCATTTGAAGATCCCCCAAAGAAATGGCCCATTTTCCACAGGATTCTCAAAGACTCTCCAGTCTGCAAGCTTGGCCCAGGTCCACAGAGCTTTCAGAATCAGGTTTCCTTATTTTAAATACGAATAACCAAGGGTAACCAGATGTTTGCGAAAATACTTCTGCAGTAAGACAAGGGCGATTACAACCAGAAGGGGAGGTAATCCAAGAACGTGGATTTTTGAAAAATTATTATATAAGTAAATCCTCAGGAAGAGAAGATATTATACTCATGGAACAAGAAGAGCTCTTAAAATTAATATTATGAAGGCAGAATTTATTTTTAATTTCAAAATAAAGTTGTAGGAAGTGTGGGGCGGAGTAGGAAAATAGGAGAAAATGATAAGAAAATAAAATGATGCGTGGTAGGGGATATGTCATCAAACTGGGGCTTTCAGGAAATGAATAAAGATATAATATTCAGAGTTAATTAATTTTCAGAACTGAAGATTTAAATCTCCAGATTAAGAATGTCCACTAAGGCCGGGTTCGGTGGCTCAGCGACTCAGCCTGTAATTCCAGCACTTTGGGAGATCGAGGCGAGTGAATTTTCTGAGCCCGCGGGTTCGAGACCCACCCGGGCAAATCGGCAAGACCTTGTCTCTACAATAAATCAAAGGGCGTGGTAGCGCACGCCTGTAGTTCCGGCTGTTTGAAAGGAAGGCTGAGGCAGAAGGATCGCCGGAGCCCAGCAGGTTGAGGCTGCGGTGACTGGGAGCATGCCACTACACCCCAGTCGGGCCATAGAGTGAGACTCGAACTCAAAAAAAAAGGTCCACCAATTGCCCTGCGTAATGTACGGCAAAAACTTCACATTAAAGTACATAATCACGAAATATCAGAACACTAGGTATCAAAAAGTTTGCATAGAAAGGATTAGGAATCAGAACGATGTCTTTTTTTCCTCCACAGCAACACTAAAAGCTGGAAGATAGCAAGGCAATGGCTTCTACATTATTTCCATAAAGGAAAATAATTTCCACAACTAGGTTACAGAATAAACCAAACTGTCAATCAAATGTGAATGGACATTTTCAGGTCTCAAGAAAAAAATGTATGTCTCATGCACCCTTTCTCAGGAAATTTCTGGAGAATTGTTCCACCAAACAGGGAATTAAACTAAAAAAAAAAAAAAAGAACATATGAAATGCGGCCTAGACAGGCAACCAGTCTATGGTGGAAGAGAAGAAAGAGGGCTAAAAGAAAGATCCTTCCAAGGGGATAGGGGCAGTGGGGGATGAAACTGACATATTGCCTCATGAGTTTGACCCGTGCAAACTTAAAGAAAACACACACACACACACACACAAACAACCTATACATTTTAAAAATGAGCCTTTATTTCTTATAAAGTGTTACGGCCTGCAAGGTGGCCATATCCCTGGCTGGGACACTTGGCCTCAGGCCAAGACCAGAGACCTGCACTTCAAAGGAGGGGGGGTTAGGGTAGGAACTTTAAGCCGAACAGATTGTGTAAACATACATATTTAACAGATGGGAGGAGCAATGAGTATTCATGTCCCATGTGGATTGAACAAACATGCATGCAACATATAACCCATATTCACTTTGGGGGTGAAAACTTAATATTTAAATATATTACAATTAGGCCCTACACTTCAAAAAGTCTTTTCAGGACATAAAGGCATGCAAGTGCGCAGCCTCTGTAAACCGGTCAGAACCAGTCCACTGTCAGATGTTTTCTTATCAGAAGAAAGTGACTGAAATCAGTCTCTTGTCCAATCAAAGTAGTCCTTATGGCTTGTGGAACAGAGGCCAGGAGTTAGTCGCCATCTGATGGGTAGTAAGTAGCAATTGCTTCAACATTGTTTATCCCAAGGCCAGTTCTTGTTTAGCTGCTAGAGAAAAAGAAAAACCTTGTAGCAGTCAGAACATAGTCTATTCTTCAAGGGTAGGGATGAGTGATTTACTCTTGCCTGGCACTGCCCTTGGTCCTTTTTATAATTTGGTATCTTATTGCCATAAAGAGTCCATTCCATCAGTCTTATGATCTCTATTTAAACATTAATGCCCCAGGTTTGTTCAGTCAGTGGGGAGCTTAGGATTGTTAGTTTATACCAAAAAAATCGTGTCAGAAAGCTGGTGTTGAATCAAAAGTAAATATTTAGAAGAGTATGCAAAGATACAGGAGGCAATTATCAATTCCAAGAAGAACAAAAGGTTGTCAAAGAAAAAAATAATAATTACAGTATACCATGTAGCTCAGGTGTGAAAAATATTACAAAATCACAATGGTGAAAACTGTGAATGTTGACTTAACTAAAAATTACACATATAAATATCTATATTTATTTTTTGAGTCAGAGATTCACTCTGTCATCCAGGCTGGAGTTCAGCGGCACACTCATGGCTACCGCAGTCTTGACCTGGGCCCAGGCGTTCCCTCCACCTCAGCCTTCCATGTAACGGGAACTACAGGTGTGTGCCACCACACCTGGCTAATTTTTTGCTTTATTGCAGAGATGAGATCTTGTCAAGTAACCCAGGTTGGTTACAAACCTCTGTGCTCAGGCAATCTTCTTGCCTCCACCTCCCAAAGTGCTAGGATTACAGGCATGAGCCACTATGCCTGGCTGAATATACTATATTATTATATTAAAAATGTATTCAGTTAGTACTTGTTAAATTAGTGAATATGTGAGTAAATAAGTATGCCTACAAGAAGAGATTCAGACAGGATATATGCTTAAATATAAATAATTTTAATGGATATATTTATATAATAAAATCATTATTGATTAATATATTTTCGTGAACTTTTTTTTAAACAAGATCTCACTCTGTGGCTCCGGCTGGAGTGCAGTGGCACAACCATAGCTCACCATAGCCTCAACCTTCTGAGCTCACGTGATCCTCCTGCCTCAGCATCCCAAGTAGCTGGAACCTCAGGCATGTCCTGCAAATTTTTTTTTAATTTTTTGTAGAGACAAGGTCTTACTTCAGTGTATTTAAATTCATGTAAATTTTATAATTAAAATAAACAAGTAAATTTGGTGAGTTGGTTTTCCATTAGTGCATCTACTTTATGCTTTTAGAACACAGTGTTAAGATGAGGTGAATAGACATGAATGCATTTATTTATTTTGAATCAGAGTCACACTGTTGCCTAGGCTGGAGTGCGGTGGTACTATCACAACCTACCACAGCCTCAATCTCCTGGGCTCAGGCAATCATTCCACCTCAGCCTCCCAAATAGCTGGAATTATAGGTGCACACCATCAGGTCCAGCTAATTTTTTAAATTTTTTTTGTAGAGGTGAGGTCTCACTCACTATGTTGCCCAGACTAGTCTCCAACTTCTGGGCTCAAGCAATCCTCTCCTCTCAGCCTCCCAAAGTGCTGAGATTACAGGAGTGAGCCACCACACCTGGACTTCATTTACCAATTTATAATATAATATTCCATAAAGGGTGCTGGAACAATTGGCAGAGGTGGGGGGGACTGAATCTAAATGTCTAACTCACGTCAAACACAAAAATGAATTTGAAATAAATCACAGTATGCCTGCTTACCAACCTGGATTACGTAGACCACCCCTTTCGGTGGCTAGGCACTGGCCGCAGGCACACCCACCACACCACCTCCATGCTCACCCCATCGCCACATTCCCACATCTAACACTGAGGGCCCAGGTTCAAACTGGTCTGCCTAAGCCCTGGTAATCCTCCAGCTGAGCTGACGCTTGAGGAACCCCTTTGGGAATATAATTCTGTTTCAGGTGGGCCACAGTTGAACCTTCAGGATAGGCTTCTGCTCTGGCATTTACTGGTCCTTCCCAGAGATGCCCAGCCCCAGCTCAGTCCTCATGATCTTTAAATCACCCCTCACTCCCACACACAAACTACAAAGCTGCAGTTTTTACAAACTACCCCTTCCCGGTAGTGGAACACAGTCTGGATATAAGCATAAACATATGTGTAGTCCAGAACTGTAAGTACCAGGGCTTGACCCAGCCACCATCGTTGCCTGCTACCCCCCTCACTGCCTGCCCCAGGGCCACAGCTAGGTTTTAGCACCCGATACTACATGAGACTGGTGACACAAAAAAGTCTTTTTGGGGAAAAGGGCTGCTCAGGGTGAAAGACTGCTCCCACCTCAGCACTCAGGCAGTCCCTGAGCATCTGGGAACTTGGCTTTCCCCATGGCTAGAGTGGGAAGAGAGTGCTGGCCAAGGGCCCCTGGGACTGGCACATGGACCCTCCTTGGCATTTCTCCCCAACATATCCAAACATTTAGGCAGCCTTGGGAGTCCCAAGCCATCAGTTTGGCAGTCTGATGGACCATTCCATCAGTTTTGGGGTCTTGGCCTAGGATCACCAGCCCTGATGACAGAACTACAACAACCATGTGTATTTATTCCTATGTCCAAACCTACACCCCTCTCCTGCCCTTGTCTTCAGTATAGGGGAGAGTTTAAGCGGGCCTCTTGTCTGAGAGATGTATCGGTGGTCTCAACTTTGCCTTTAGATAAAATAGCTGTATTAGCTCTTGCATATCAGTTTTTTTCCAGTCATTAATGAGCAGAAAAAATGTAAGTAAAACTTTGCTAATAATTTTTTTAATGGATCATACATCTGAATATGAGAGAGAAAGTAAAGCTTCTAGGAGAAGGAGAATATCTTAGTGAACTTAGGGTAGGCAAAGATTAAAAAAAAAAGTTAGCTCTGTGTGTCTGTAGTCCCTACTATTCAAGAGGCGGAGGCAGGAGAATCACTTGAGCTCAAGAATTTGAGGCTGAGCCGGGCTCGGTGGCTCAGCCTGTAATCCCGCGCCTTTGGGAGGCTGAGGTGAGTGGATCGCCTGAGCCCGCGGGTTCAAGACCCGCCTGGGCAACTTGGCGAGACCTCATCTCTACAATTAAAAAAAAAAAAAAAAGAATTTGAGGCTGTAGTGCCCAATGATCATGGTAGTGAATAGACACTGCACTTTAATCTCATTGACAAAGCGAGACTCTGCCTCTATAAGGTAAATAAAGTTGAAGAAGTGAAATCATTAAAACTAAAAATTCCGTTTATCAAGAAACATCATTAAGAACATAAAAAAGGAAGGCACAAAATGGAAGAAAATATATGCTCAATACATATCTGACAAAGGTCTCATACTGAATATATAAAGCACTCCTACAGATCAACAAGAAAAAGACAAATACCTCATTTTCTTTTTAATGGGCAAGAGATTGATCTGGAAATTCACTAAAGAGGACATTCAAACAGTCAGCAAAAATAAAAAATGTGCCCAATATCATTAATTACCAGAGGAATGTAAATTAAAATCACAATGAGATGCCATTACAAATTCACCTAAATAGTTACATATATTTATAACCAGACAACATAGTGAGATCTCAACATAGCAAGATCTCATCTCTACAAAAAATTAAATAAGCCAGACGTGGTGGTGTTTGCCTGTAATCCCAGCTACTCAAGAGGTTGAGTTGGAAGAATCGCCTGAGCCCAGGAGATTGATGCTGTGGCGAGCTGTGATCATGCCACTGTGTTCCATCCTAGGCAACAGAGTAAAACCCTGACTCAAGAATAAAATAAAATAAAATGAGGAAAAAAAAAAAAAAGACAGAAACTGTTGCGACTTGGGAAGATGGAGAAAGTTTTAGAAGAGGCTGATTCTGGAGGAAGTGGGTCATGTGCAAGGAAAATATAGCTATCTTGCTTGTCTAAAGACTTTAGCCCAGAAATGGAAGAGAAATGATTCCAGAGCTCACAAAGACATTTAACTTTTAAATTATATGCACTGTATTTTCTACTTACAAATTGGCATATGCTTGAAGTAAAAATAAAACACACTTTGCACAAATATATAACCTAAAAAGTAAAAGTCATTTCTAATCTGCTCCCTCCTCCCAGTCCTTCTAACACATCACTCCCTTACCAATTTGGTTTATATCCCTCTACATATATTTCCAGTAAATACTTTAGCATACTGTTATTTTATAAAAAGTTACTTTTTTTTCCTAATGCACTACAACTTGTTGTTGTTTTTTTTTGAGTTGAGTCTCGCTCTGTCACTCAGACTGGAGTGCAGTGGCTGCTCCCGGCCACCACAGCCTCTACCCGCTGGGCTCCAGCGATCCTTCCGTCTCAGCCTCCCAAGTAGCCGGAATTACAGGCACGTGCTACCATGCCCGGCTGATTTTTTTATTTATTGTAGAGATGAGGTCTCACCAAGTTTCCCAGGCGGGTCGCGAACCCGCGGGCTCAGGCAATCCACTCACCTCAGCCTCCCAAAGGTGCGGGATTACAGGCTGAGCCACCGAGCCCAGCACTGAAGAGCTATTAACCCATTGGTTATGTTACATATCTGGCATTTACACCATATTATCTTTTTAAAATCTAAAAAATTCCGAATTAGAAATATCTGACCCCAAGGCTTTTAGATCAATTGTCGGCCTATAGTTCTGGTCAGTGGGAAATATTTTTTATAGGAAAGAAAAAGATGAAATGAGGTACCGGTAGAACATGCACTTTTAAAAAAACTAATTATTTCCTGGAATGGTAAAAGTTTCATTTTAAGAAAAACACCATTGTTTTTAAGACAGGCTGTATTAGAAACTGGTGTTCAATTTCTGGACAGTTGGAATTTGAAGGAGAGGGTTGCCATTTGTCCAAAATAAAACCTAAGTAATAATGACAAACATTTATTGAATACTTACCACTCTAATCATTTCTTTGTGTAATATTTTATTTAATTTCGATACCAATCCTATTAAGAAGTTTCCATTATTTCCATTTGACAAATAAGCATGGTAAAAGGGTCAAAGTAAATGATATAGTGGGGGATTCACTCTTTTTTTTTCTTTATTGTGTTGGAGTCTCACTCTGTCACCCAGGATGGAGTGTAGTGGCACACTCACAGCCTCTGCAATCATCTTGACCTACTGGGCTCTGGCGATCCTTCTGCCTCAGCCTTCTAAGTAGCTGAAATTACAGGTAGGCGCCACCACGCCCAACTAATATTTTTTATTTATTGTAGAGATGAGGTTTTGCCAAGTTGCCCAGACTGGTCTCGAACCCATGGGCTCAGGCAGACCTCTCTTCTCCGCCTCCCAAAGTGCTGGGATTATAGATGTGAGCCATCACACCCAGCTGGGGATTCACTCTTAGGTAGTGTAACTGGTCAACCGTGATTGTTAACTGCCTGCTTTCTATTCTGTTCTTGCCACATATAACTAAAATTAGTTTATAGTAGACCCTTTTACTTTGGCTGGTCTACTTGGGACTTGTCTACGTAATGAGTAGTTCTGATTTTATCGAATAGTTTCCCATGGTAGATGCTGTATGCTCATGAGACATATGTCCAGGGTGGGACTCAGATTTTGAAACCCAAATGAAACATTTGGTTTGAGTAAGGTTGGTGATAGTGTTTTGGGTGGGAGTTGGATCAGAATCACTTGGAACTCTTTTAGAGCATGTGTCAACTGGCCCCTTCTGAGTGTTTGTGTATAGGGTAGGAGCTGGAGTGTTTGTGATTACACCGTCTTCAACCACAGTAAATTGTGATTACAAGGTAAGATACAGTAATGGTAAGATTCTGATACAGTTTCCAGGTCTTTTCTGCTCAGGTACACTTACTTACCTAGAATCAAAGAAAGGAATACTACAGGAGGTGCTACAGGAAAAAAAACCTATTTGACTGGGAACAGTTTCATTTTAGGAAAAACACCACTATATTCAGGAAACCTTGCATCTGTTCTGATTTATGGAAAAAATGAATTATTTGCTGTCTTCACTACTTCAGAAGTTAATAAATTATTTTTGATCCTCTATAATGAATATTTTCTTTTTTCTTTTCTTTTTTTTGAGTTGGAGTCTCACTCTGTTGCCCAAGCTGGAGTGAAGTGGCACACTGATGGCCACTGCAGCCTCGACCTGCTGGGCTCAGGCGATCCATCTCCTTCAGCCGTCCAAGTAGCTGGAACTGCATACACGCGCCGCTGTGCCTGGCTAGTTTTTTGATTTATTGTAGAGATAAGGTCTGCCAAGTTGCCCAGGCTGGTCTCCAACCAGTGAACCCATGTAATCCTCTCACCTTGGTCTCCCAAAGTGCTGGGATTATAGGCGTGAGCCACCACGCCCGGCTGAATATTTTCATCTTGGTAGAAAACTGCTCTTTAGAATATTTTAAGGGTTAGTCTTCTCAAGGCTTTTTGTCCTTTCTTTCTTTTTTTTTTTTTTGAGTCAGAGTCTCACTCTGTCACCCAGGCTGGAGTGCAGTGGCACGCTCCCGGCCACCGCAGCCTCAACCTGTTGGGCTCAGGCAGTCCTTCTGCCTCAGCCTTCCAAGTAGCCAGAACTACAGGCATGTGCTACCACGCCTGGCTAATTTTTGATTTATTGTAGAGATGAGGTCTCGCCAAGTTGCTCTGGTGGGTCTCTAACCCGTGGGCTCAGGCAATCCTCTCCCCTCAACCTCTCAAAGTGCTGGGATTACCCACTGAGCCTGGCTGGCTTTTTTTCCTTTCTAAGGTGATAGGATAGATCGATGCTCAGTCCTTCCCCTTTTGTTTCATATATAAATTTAGAGACTATGGAGTTTTATGTACTGTGGGCTGTTACTTGAAAGTCTTGTTTGGAAAGAAGTAACTTCCTACTTGAATAATGAGACTTCCTGCCGACTCAGAAAAGACAGGAAGTAACTTAGAGGAAGTAAATTTGAAGACTAGTGTCTAATCTTAGTAATTTGAGCTTTTGAGAGTTTCAAAAAGTTAGAAAATTGACTCTTTCATATACCACACATTTTTATCCATTAATTTAGGAAACCTAGCTCTATTCTCAATTCAGTCATTTAATACGTACTTTTTTCTTTTTGAGTCGGAGTCTCGTTGCCCAGGCTGGAATGCAGTGGCACACTCACAGCCACTGCAACCTCTACCTGCTGGTCTCAGGTGATCCTTCCACCTCAGCCTTCCAAGTAGCTGGAACTACAGGCATGTGATTTATTGTAGAGATGAGATCTTGCCAATTTGCCCAAGCTGGTTTCAAACCCCTGGGCTCAGGCAGTCTTCTCACCTTGGCTTCCCAAAGTGCTGGGATTATAGACCTGAGCCACCACACCTGGCCTTCTTCATTTATCTGATATTCTATGTATATCTTTCCAAGTCAGTACATTTTAAATTTTATCTTTTTTTTTTTTTTAGTCAAAATCTCACTCTGTTGTCCAGACTGGAGTGTAGTAGCACGTTCACGGCCACTGCAGCCTCGACCTGCTGGGCTCAGGCGATCTTTCTGCCTCAGCCTTCCAAGTAATTGGAACTACAGGTGCATACCACCACACCTGGCTAATTTTTTTATTCATTGTAGAGACAAGATCTTGCCAAGTTTCCCGGGCTGGTCTCGAACCCCTGGACTCAGGCAATCCTCTTGCCTCTGCCTTCCAAAGTGCTGGGATTACAGGCATGAGCCACCAAGCCCAGCAATTTATCTTTTTTTTTTTTTTTTTTTTTTTTGAGTCGGGTTCTCTGTTGCTCAGGTTTCAGTACAGTGGCACACTCACGATTCACCGCAGCCTCAACCCATTGGATTCAGTCAGTCCTTCCATCTCAGCCTCTGAAGTAGCTGGGGCTACAGGCATGTTCCACCATGCCTGGTCATTTAAAAAAAAATTTTATTTATTTTTGTAGAGACAAGATTTTGCTATGTTGCCCGAGCTGGTGTCAAACTCCTGGGCTCAAGCAGTTCTCCCACCTCGACCTCTCAAAGTGCTGTGCCCAGCCTAAATTTTTTTTTAAATTAAGAAAGGTAGATTGATTGATTGATTTTTTTTTTTTTTTTTTTTGAGTCAGAGTCTCAATCTGTTGCCCAGGCTGGAGTGCAGTGGCACACTCATGGCCACTGCAGCCTCGACCTGCTGGGCCCAGTTGATACTTCCACAACAGCTTTCCAAGTTTTCCAAGTAACTGGAACTACAGGCATGCGCCACCATGTCTGGCTTTTTTGATTTATTGTAGAGATGAGGTCTCACCAAGTTGCCCAGGCTGGTCTCAAACCCCTGGATTCAGGCAATCCTTTTGCTGTGGCCTCCGAAAGTGTTGGGATTACCGGTGTGAGCCACTGTGCCCGGCATGAACTCAGACATTTTATATAAATGGAGTCATATAATGTTTTATCTTTTATGACTGTCTTCTTTCACTTATGTCTTCAAGGTTCATTCATGTTATAACATTTATTGTCTGACTTCTTCAAATAGCATCTTGTATTTTTTTTGTTTGTTTGTTGTCACACTCTGTCACCCACACTAGAGTGCAGTGGCATGCTCATGGCCACTGCAGCCTCAACCTGCTGGGCTCAGGCGATCCTTCCACCTCAGCCTTCCAAGTAGCTGGAACTACAGGCTTGTACTACCACACCCAGCTAATTTTTTGATTTATTGTAGAGGTGAGGTCTGGCCATGTTGCCCAGGCTGGTCCTGAACCTGTGGGCTCAGGTAATCTTTTCGCCTCCACCTCTCAAAGTGCTAGGATTACAGGCGTGAACCACCGTGCCCGTACTTTTTTTTTTTTAATTGTGGTCTCACTGTCACTGAGGCTGGAGTGCAATGGCACAATCACGACTCACTGCAGCCTCAACTTCCTAGGCCGAAGCGATTTTTCCATACCAATCTCCTGAGTAGCTGGAACTATAGGCATGTATCACCACGCCTGGCTAATTTTTTGTTGTTGTTATTGAAACAAGTTTCGCTGTGTTGCCTAGGCTGATCTCTAACTCCTAGACTCAAGCAATTCTCTTGCCTCAGATTCCCAAGGTGCTGGGTTTACAGGTGTGAGCCACTGCACCTAGCCAAGAAATTTGAGAAATTCTTTTTTTTATTTTTGAGTCTAGGGTCTGGAATGCAGTAGCATGATCATGGCTACCACAGCCTCAGTCTGCTGGGCTCAGGCGATCCTTTTGCCTCAGCCTTCTGAGTAACGGACTACAAGTGTGCACCACCATGCCCACTTGATTTATTGTAGAGACAAGGTCTTGCCAGGATGCCCAGGCTGGTCTTGAACTCCTGAGCTCAGGCAATCCTCTTGCCTCTGCCTCCCAAAGTTCTGAGATTACAGGTATAAGAGCTACCACTCCCAGCTCAGCTTCAATTTTGAAAGTCTCCTCTCTAAATTCTTTTTTCTTTTTGAGTCGAGTTCTGAAGACCTGTTTACCCAACACCGTGGTTGGAGTGCAGTGGCACCCTCACGGTTCACCATAGCCTCAACCTCCTGAGCTTGACAGTTCTTTCACTTCAAACTCCGTACTAGCTGGAACTATAGGCATGCCCTACCACGCTGGCTAATTTTTTCATTTTTCATAGAGACAGTGTCTTGGTGCTTTGCCCTGGCTGACACCTCTCTAAATTCTAGCATTTAAGGTCATTGGGGTTATTTGCTCAGGCTGTTCCCTAACCTTAGAAAGTATTCCTGAGCCATCTTTACCATTCTTTCCCACTCCTCCCAGGGAACTTGTCCTCCTCCTTCAAGATCCAGGTTAGATGTCACCTTCTCTAAAGTCCCAATCATACCAAAGAGGATAAGCTTTTGATAGAACATTTAGTTACATTGCATTATTTCCCCTAAGAGTGTTTCCAGATAAGACTGCACTCCAGCATCTAGAGCAAGGAACGATCCACAGAAGATCATTGTGTGAGACTGGTCAGGTTCAAGGGCAATAAAAATTGAGAAAAGGGGCCTTAAAAGAATGAAGCCAGTGGCATTTCTCTTTAAAAAAAAGAAAAATTGAGTTTGTCAAGGAGGAGGTCACCATTACACTGCATTTGTGGGTGGAAGAGTGATTGACTGGGGAAGAGGTGTGAGGGACATATGGGGGTGCTTACCAGAACTTATCATTAAAAGATCTGGTGTTTGCGGTAAACATTTTCCAGAAAAATCTATGGCATGAAATTGTGGGCCAGGCTCGGCCTGTAATCCCAGCACTTTGGGAGACCCAGGCGAGTAGATTGCCTGAGCTCGTGGGTTCGACACCAGCCCGGGCAACTTGGCAAGACCTCATCTCTACAATAAATTTTAAAAAATTAGGGGTGGATGGGAGAGAAAAAAAATTAGCCAGGCATGGTAGCGCGCGCGCCTGTAGTTCCGGTTACTTGGAAGGTTGAGGCGGAAGGATCACTGGAGATGCCTGGGGCCCAGCAGGTTGATGCTGGGATGTCACTGCACTCCAGTCTGGGCGATGGAGTGAGACTCCCAACTCAAAAAAAAAGGCCGGGCGCGGTGGCTCAAGCCTGTAATCCCAGCACTTTTGGAGGCCAAGGCGAGAGGATTGTCTGAGCTCAGGAGTTCGAGACCAGCCTGGGCAACTTGGTGAGTCCTCATCTCTACAATAAATTTAAAAATTAGCTGGGTGCAGTGGCGTGTATCTGTAGTTTCAGCTACTTGGAAGGCTGAGGCAGATGGATCACCTGAGCCCAGCAGGTCGAGGCAGTGGTGGCTGTTAGCGTGCCACTGCATTCCAGCTTGGGCTACAGAGTGAGACTCCAGCTCAAAAAAAAAAAATTGTGGCCAGTTGCAGTGGCTCTCATGCCTATAATCCCACGTTTTGAGAGGCGGAGACGAGAGGATTGCCTGAGCCCAGAGGTTCAAGACCAACCCAGGCAACTTGGTGAGACCTCATCTCTACAATAAATAAAAAATTACCAGCCAGGCTCGGTGGCTCAGCCTGTAATCCCACGCCTTGGGAGGCTGAGGTGAGTGGATTGCTGGAGCTCGCAGGTTCGAGACCCGCCTTGGCAATTTGGCGAGACCTCATCTCTGCAATAAATCAAAAAATTAGCTGGGCGTGATAGCACGCGCCTGTAGTTCCAGCTACTTGGAAGTCTGCGTGGAAGGATCGCCGGAGCCCAGCAGGTCGAGGCTGCAGTGGCCGGGAACGGCCACTGCACTCCAGTCTGGGTGACAGAGTGAGACTCCAATTAAAAAAAAAAAAAAAAATTACCCAAGTGTGGTGGTGCACACCTGTGGTGCCAGCTACTTGGAAGACTGAGGCAGAAGGATTGCCTGAGCCCAGCAGGTCAAGGCTGTGGTGTCCATGAGCGTGCCAGTGCCACTGCACTCCAGTGTGGGCGAAATTGAGGTTCCAACTCCAAAAAATAAAGGAAAAGTGGCCAGACTCGGTGGCTCAGCCTGTAATCTCAGCACTTTGGCAGACTGAGTTGAGTGGATTGCCTGAGCCTGTGGGTTTGAGACCAGCCCCAGCAACTTGGTGAGTCCTCCTCTCTACAGTAAATCAAAAAAATTAGTCAGGCATGGTAGCACGTGCCTGTAGTTCTGGCTACTTGGAAAGCTGAGGTGGAAGGATCGCTGGAACCCAGCAGATCGATGCTGGGTTGTCCGTGAGTGTTCTACTGCACTCTAGTCTGGGCGACCGAATGAGATTCCAACTCGAAAAAAAGGGGAAAAGTAACTGTACTTACGTCTTCTTTGGCAGATCCTTGTAGCATGGAAAGAACCAGAACACTGAATAAGAATCCTGTGTCTTCCAGTCATGGGAGAATTAGAGTAGAACTGTTCGGTAGACATTCTGTGATTATGGCTATGCTGTGTGTCTTCACTGTCCAGTACCATAGCTGCTAGCTACATGTGTCTGTTGAGCATTGAATATGGTCAGTGTGACCAAGAAACTGAATTTTAAATTAATTAAAATAGCCGGACCCGTGGCTCAGCCTGTAATCCCGTGCTTGAGAGGCTGAGGAGAGTGGATTGCTTGGGCCTGCGGGTTCGAGACCCGCCTGGGCAACTTGCCAAGACCTCATCTCTACAATAAATCAAAAAAATTAGCTGGGTGTGGTAGCGCGCGCCTGTAGTTCCAGCTCCTTGGAAGGCTGAGGTGGAAGGATCACCGGAGCCCAGCAGGTCGAGGCTGTGGTGGCCGGGAGCACTCCAACTCAAAAAAAAATTAAAAATAGAATAATTAATTAAAATATTAAATAATTAATAATCACATATGACTTAGTGGCTACCATGTGGGGCAGTGAAGCTGCTACAGTAGCAGTTTTAGTATTGAATACAGCCTAAGATTCTGTCTCCTGTGTTCACACTTCAAGCAGTGGTTCTACTCTGAATATATCTTCGCATTTTATATTCCAGCTTATAGTTTATCATTGAAATCTTTGGCTTCCTTCCTGCTTATGAACAATTAGTTATAGAAGAGGTCTTAAGGGTGTTGAGGAGAGCTTCACATGTACTTCCTTTGAAAGCTGAATTTGAAGTAAAATTTTATTTCTATGTGTAGCAGCCACTGGTAAATAGTGACTTCAGTTCATTCAGCAAATACATGTGGAAAGCCTACTGGTATCTGACATTACTTGTTTGGCATTTGTGATATAAAGATGAGTAAAACTTGCATAGTTTAAGGTGGTAGGGTTGCATGAGGCCAGGAGTCCTAGACCAGCCTGGGCAGCAGAGTGATTCATCTCTACAATCTGAAAACTAGCCAGGCATGGTGGGGCATGGTAGTCCTAGCTACTCAGGAAGCTGAAGCAGGAGGCTCACTTAAGCCCAGAAGTTTGAGGTTAAAATGAGCTATGGTTGCATACTGCACTCCAGCCTGGACAACAGAGCAAAGCCCTGTCTCTAAAAAAAAATAAAAACAAAACAAGATGAACAAAACTACCCCTACCCTAAATTAGCTTCCAGTCTAGTAGAGTCCTGTTTAAATCAAAATAACAAAGCAGGCTGGGCATGGTGGCTCAGCCTGTAATCCCAGGACTTTGGGAGGCCAAGACAAGAAGATTGCCTGAGTCCAGTGGTTCAAGAACAGCCTGTATAACTTGGTGAGACCTCGTCTCTACAATAAATCACAAAAACTAGCCAGGTATGGTGGCACACGTCTGTAGTTACAGCAACTTGGAAGGCTGAGGTGGAAGGTTCTCCTGAGCCCAGCAGGTCAGGACTACAGCGGCCATGAGTGTGCCACTGCATTCCAGCCTGGGTGACAAAGATTGAGACCCCAACTCTTAAAAAAAAAAAAAAAAAAAAGCAAAGTGTTACAGGCATGAGTCTATTCACAAAGGAGACTTTGTGGGAAGGGAGAAGTAGAAGGGAAGGTAATGGTCAGAAAAGATTTTATGGAAGAAGCAACTTTCCATCATTTTGAAAGATAAATATATGCCAAAGAAAGAAGAGGTGAGGAGGCTTCCTGGGCAGAAATATCTAGAACCAAACATGCTTTTATTTAAAAACAAAAAACTGCAGTGATGCCAATTGGAATGGAATAGGACCGTCAGTAAATTGGGCCCTTTATACAAGTTAACTGGAGTCTTGGAGAGATGACCTTTAATTTCAGTGACGTGAGTTAGAAAGCATTGCTTCCACATTGTAGTTCTTGAAGCCCAGAAGATGTTAGCTTGTGAGTGACTTTGTGATTCAGGCTTAAATTTCTAAACATTGATCCTTGAATGGATTTTTATCCTGCCATCTTTCTTACCCTAACTTATGTACTGTTTTTGATACATTAGCTCATTTGCTTAGTAAAGCCAACTTTGTAGACAGTGGTGCATGGTAATTAATGGTTAGTATATATAAGTATAGTGGATCCTTGATAAATTTTGCCATTGAAAAGTCTCAATCCTGTGAGTACCTGAGTTGGATATGCTTTCTGCTTTGCTTTGTTGAACTGTTAGGTGACTCATTAACTATTTTTGATGAAAGAAATTTTTTGTTTTGATTCCACATTTTTCTCTCTGGTTAAATCTTTCATATTAATAACTTTGACTCCTAGTAATCTTTTCTGAGAAGCTGGGTGAAGTGGCTCACACTTGTAATCCCAGTACTTTGAGAAGCTGAAGCGTGAGGATTGCTTGAGCCCAGGAGTTCAAGACCACCTGGGCAACATAATAAGACCTTGTCTCTACAAAATAATTAAGCAGATTTGGTGACACTCACCTGTAGTCACTCAAGAGGCTTAAGTGGGAGGATCTCAGTTTTTCTAGTGTCACTCTATTAAAATTCTAAATTTTCCTTTGAATCCTGAACATAGGATTAAGGCATGTGTTTTTCCAGTCCAATTTTTGCTACATCTGTTTTCTGTAGCAAAAACATTGATTCAGATTCACAAAAGGGGGCTTCTACCCTATTTGTTTTGTTTTTTGAGTAGGAGTCTCACTCTTCTCAGGCTGGAGTGCAGTGGCACACTCACAGCCACCACAGCCTCAACCTGTTGGACTCAGGGGGTTCCTTCCGCGTCAGCCTTCCAACTAGCTAGAAGCACAGGTGTGCACCACCATGCCCGGCTAATTTTTTTATTTATTGTAGAGAAGAGGTCTCGTCAAGTTGCCCAGGCTAATCTCAAACCCCTGGGCTCAGGCAATCCCTCTTACCTTTGTCTCCCAAAGTTCTGGGATTATAGACATGAGCCACTGGACCCTGCACATCTGTATTTTCTTGTTGCTTGTTTACTGATTCATACTGTCTCATATCTCAGGTAAGGTTTGGACTAAATCCTGACATGGAGTGTCAAGCTGATTGCTGCTCATAGTCTGTGGATTTTACAGATGGACAGGCAGCTGCCAAATAGGGTAGAAGCCCCCTTTTGTGAATCTGATTTGCCTTTATTTGTCTTCTAAATGAGTGGAAAAATTTGGGCCTGCTAATTAGTTTTAGTTGTTTGCAGTCTTTTAAAATTAATTTTATTTTTTAGAAACCGGTTCTTGCTCTGTCGCTTAGGCTGGATTGCAGTGGCACAGTCATAGCTCACTGTAGTCTCAATCTCCTGGTCTCAAGCATCCCTTCTACCTCAGGCACCCAACTAACTGAGACTTCAGGCATGTGCTACTATGCCTGACTATCTTTATTTTTTTTTTTTTTTTTTTTTTTTTGAGTTGGAGTCTCACTCTGTCGCCCAGACTGGAGTGCAGTGGCTGCTCCCGGCCACCGCAACCTCGACCTGCTGGGCTCCAGCGATCCTTCCGCCTCAGCCTTCCAAGGAGCTGAACTACAGGCGCACGCTACCACACCTGGCTAATTTTTTGATTTATTGTAGAGATGAGGTCTCGCCAAGTTGCCCAGGCGGGTCTCGAACCCGCGGGCTCAGGCAGTCCACTCACTTCAGCCTCCCAAAGCGCGGGATTACAGACTGAGCCACCGAGCCCAGCCCCTGTCTTGATTTTTGAAGGATGAGGTTTTGTTCTTTTGTCCAGGTTGGACTTGAACTCCTGGTCTCAGAGCAAGACCCTGTCTCTAAAAAAAAAAAAAAAAAAAAAAATCAAGATAGTCAGGCATAGTAGCACATGCCTGAAGTCTCAGTTAGTTGGGTGCCTGAGGTAGAAGGGATGCTTGAGACCAGGA